>VMDR010000925.1:135843-162352 GCA_007922815.1 Macrotus californicus
GGGGGGGGGGGGGGGGGGGGGGGGGGGGGGGGGGGGGGGGGGGGGGGGGGAGGGTGCAGGGCAGGGGCCAGGCCTGCACAACACACCTGCTCTGTGACCTACAGACCCTGCCCCTCTAGGGAGGGACATGGGTATGTGGGACCGACCTTGGGGTCCCCTGTATTCCCTGGGGTCCTCCTTCTCATCCCCACTTTCCAGATGGGGACACTGAGGCCCAGAGACGGAGAGACCTGTCCCAGGCGAACCAGTGAGTCCAGCCAGACCTGAGCCCCTGCAGATTTGGCACCAGGCGGTTCCTCCCTGACCAGAGCTGGAGGCCCTGGGGTGTGGCCGAGCGTGGAATTTCAGGCATGAGGGGCAGCGGGAAGGCATGCGTGGGGTGGGGTGGGGGAGCAGACACTGGTGCAGGCCAGGGCCGGCAGGCCCCTCCACCAGCCCTGTCCAGGTCCTTACTCTAGCAGGGTGCCGGCTCCCCCTCCCTGCCTGCTTGGCGGTGAGGTGGGAGGGGTGAGGGCACATGACGGTTCTGGCGAGCAAGGTGCTTCCTCCCTGCAGCCTCACCTCAGAACTGGGTGGCATGCAGCCTGGTGGAGGCCTGGCTCATGCCACCCTCTGAAATTCTCATTGCTCCCTAGTTCCCAGTGAGCTCTCAGTGGGGAGGTGTGGGGGGAGGAGGGACAGACGGAGGGTGCAGGCCACAACTCCCTGCACCCCTGCAGCTCCTCATTTCAGCCATGCTTCCCACACCCCCCCACCAGGCATCACCTCCGAGAGGCGGTGTCTTCAGCCCATGTTACAGGAATGGGAACCAAGTCCCAGGGGAGCCGTGTAGGGCTGGCACGTTCTCAGGGACAGCGCTGTCCCCTGACTTGTCCAAAGGCGGCCGCAGTGATTCTTCAGTCAGGGGCTGAGCCAGACCAGAGCCAGTCAGGGGTCTGCCTGCGCCCGGCGTAAACGTAGGCCCCTGCCCCGTCTTACCCTTGGTGGTCTGTGCTTGGGATCCCTGGAGGCAGAGCCCGACTCGAGGATTTGAGGGGAAGTAAGGAGACCCCAGAGGGGAGGTGGGAAGTGAAGCAGGAACAGGAAGGAGCCGATAAAAGGGGTGCTGTGACCTGGTGACCACTGTGGGCCCTCAGGGAGACAGGGAGCTCTGCCACCCAAGGGCGAGGGAGCTGGGGAATTGATCCGCTGACTCCCATCAATTACTGCTGAGGGTTGCCCCTGGAGGGTGTTAATCCCACCCACCTTGAGGGTGACGTGCAGGCTCTGGGTGTGGAGGAAGCCCTCACATACAGAAGTGCTGATGCTGGCACCCAGAAATTCAACTGGGCCAACCTACACTTAAGTGAGGATAAGGGAATGTGGGATGGAATGTGTAAAGCTTCAGCAGCAGTTTTGTGATTGTGAGGCAGTGGCTAGCATTCAGCTCTGAGGTTGATGAGCTGCTGAGCAATCCTGCCTCAGTCCCCCGACCGAGGCTTCTCATGATGTAAGAAGTCAGTGCCGTTTTCTTCTCGGGTCATTGTTAGTCAAGTTTTCTGTTACTTGTAGCTGAAAACGTCCCAAGAGATCAGGTGGCTCACGCAGAGGGTGCCCCTGCTGTCTGCTTAATCCCAGACTCCTAGTCTCCAGACTGTGAGAGAGTCAATGCCTGCTGTCGTAAGCCACCCAGTGTGTGGGACTTGGTTTCAGCAGCCCCAGGACACTCACCCAGATGTGGAGGGTGAGTGGGGCCCAGGCAGGGACAGGGCTGCTCCGCTGGCTCCCTGGGGAAGCAGGTGGGTGTGTGTGCACAGGCAGGTGAGTGCGCCAGGCCTCTGTGGTGCTTTGGAAAGGCAGCAGGAGAGGAGCCGGGGGGCAGGGCTGTGTGGTGGACCAAGTCCAGGGCTGGTGGCTGCTATTTTAAACCAGGGCCCCTGGCCAGCCTGTCTCAGCCCCTCCACCCTGCGCCTGAGACACCGTGGGCTGGACGTGTGTTTGGTGTGGCAGACATTGGTGTGGGTGTGGAGAGAGCCCGGAGGTGGGCGACGTGCCCACAGGCCCCACCCTCCCCAGCCCCAGGAGTGGCAGCCACTGTACCCCTGAGAGACCCCCCAAGCGGCCATAGGCAGGCCCTCTCTCCAGGATGCTGGCAGGGCTGGGGCTAGTTGGCCTGGCTGGGTTCTCCCAGCTGCATGGGGGAGAGGGTGAAGGGCACTCGGCCTGGCCGCAGGCCCTCCACCCCCCATTTTAAGCACCATCCCACATGGGGCACAGTGGCCATTTACAGTGAGATGTCCCCTAAGAACCCAGCAGGCCCGGATCCAGGGAGGTTCCCAGGCCACACGTGATGCTGCCGTCTGTGGGGAGCTCACCGGGGTGCTGTCCACTGGGATACTGCCTCATGGCCTCTCTGTGTGGCCCCAGGCTGCTTGGATTTCTCAGCAGACACTGGCCGGCCCCAGAGCCCCTGGAAGCTGTGTGGCCCTTTCGGGACCCAGCCTAGGCCATTGGGTGCCCTATGCGGCACTTCCTGTTCTTTGGGCAGAGCAGTCACAGGCTCCCCTGGTTCAAAGGGACGGGACTCAGGTGCCACGTCTCGACAGGGCTGTGGAAGGAATGTGGGGGCACTTTTTAAAGCTGCTGGTGTCCAAGAAGAGCACCCACCCCACGCATTGATGGCAGCCAGTTACCACGTGGCTCCTCTGGGTGGACGGTCCAGTGGCCCAGAGGAGGGACTGGTGAACCCATGACTAGGAGTCTGGTCCAGCTGGAAGCACACGTCTTTGTTCCCTAGGGTGGCCCTGACCATCCCACAACTCCAGAGGCCAGCCGTCCGAAATCGAGGGGCTGGCAGGGCTGGGCCCCCTTGGAAGTTCCTAGGCAGGAATTGGTTCCAGGCCTTTGTCCCGGTTTCTGGCGGTGGCCAGCGATCTGCGTGTGTCTTGACTTGGTCGCGCTGCTCCAGTCTGCCTCTGCTGTCACATGCCTGTCTTCCTCAGCACATGTGTCTGTGTGTCAGTTTCCCAGTCCGTGTGAGGACACTGGTCACCGGGTGAGGGCACACCCTAAAAATCTGGTGTGACCTCATACTAGCTACATCTTAACTGTACTGAGCTGAACGACATCCTCAAAGACCTTACCTCGGAATAAGGCCACGTTCTGAGGTTCTGCTGACGTGAACTTTAGAGGACACTACTCAGCCACGGAGTTGAGGTGCCTCTGCCTCTGCCCACGGCCCCCGGAAGGCGCCCCACCCGCTCCCCTACTGCAGGGTGTTGAAGAGGTCCCACCTCGGCAGTGTGGGGTGGTGTCCCTGCCCAGCCTCCCCTGCCAAGTCATTTCCCTGGAGAACCCTCGGTTTCCCGACACCAGTCTGAGGGCAGGTGGGGTGGTAACCAGGCCTCTGGACCTTTGCCAGGGCCCTCGAGAGCCCTCTCCCTGTCTACTTTCTGCAGCCACCTTCGGGGTCCCCCACACCTTGGCTCTGGGGGTGTGATGGGCCAAGTTGTGTCCCGTAAAACGCACGTGTCGATGTCCTAACCCCTGTCCCTCTGAATGTGACTGTAGTTGCAGACAGGGCCTTGGAGAGGTGCTGAAAGTAAAATGAGGTTGGGGGGTGGGGCCCTAATCCCACATGACCAATATCCCTCTAGGAAGAGACTGGGATGCAGACACAGACATGCACAGAGGACGGCCACGTGAGGACACCGGGAGAGGATGACCAGCTGCAAGCCAAGGAGAGGGGCCTGGGGAGAAAAACTTCCTGAGCCAGAACTGTGAGAAGATGCATTCCTGTTGTTTAAACCGCCCAGTCTGTGGTGTTTGGTACCGCAACTCAGATGGGGGTGCTGGGGGAAAACCAGGCGGTTCTGGATGCATGGACAGGGAGACACGTTCCCACTGTTCTGGACACCCAGCAGGTGTGGGCTGAACCTGGCTGCGAGTCAGCAGGTCTGGGCCAGAGAAAGGTCAGCAGAGGCCTTGCTGTGACCAGCGGAGGCCCGGAGGCCCCCATCATCTTACCGCTGCCGTTGGAGGCTTTGCGGAGGCACGTCCGATTTTCGGAACTGAAAATGAATACGGTTTTCAAACCCTCCATTCTGCCTCCCCTCCTCGGGGACACCCTCGTTGCTGGCACCCAGGCTGTGTCTGGGGCTGTCCCCAGACCCCGAACGCTGCTGGCCATCTCTTTATCATCACACAGAGTTGCCTCAGGCTTGTCCCGCCTGCACCTGAGGGCTTCCAAGGGCAGGGACCCGGGTGTGCGTCTGTATCTCCAGTGGCCCCAGGCCAGGCACGGGGTCTGAGATTGTCTGATCCAGGCTAGAGATGGGAAGCGCCAGAAGCGGCCTGGTGGGGTCCCCGGTGAGAGAGCTGGGTCTCTGAGACCCACTACCCCCACATCGAAAAGGGCAAGAGCTGGGGGCTGGCTCCCGGTGGCTCACAGAGGACCATTTGGGGCTGTGCAAGGGCGTGGCTCCCTGGCAGAGCTCCTGGTCCTCCTTGCATGGAGTCATGCGTTCTGCCTGCACCCAGGAAGCCCTTGGCCTGGAGGAGGCTGGGGAGCTGGGTGGCTGGTGGGGACCAACAGCGAAGATGCCAGTGGCCGTGTCGGCCGCTGTGGGCAGACCCCGCTCCACCTTGGCCCTCACCCCTGCCCTTCGGGCTGACAGCCCTGAGCACAGCCACGGGGGCAGCCTGCTGGGGGTCACCAGTGGAAGGCAAGGTGCGTGGGGCCCCGTGCCCAGCACTCACCTCAGCGCCCACTTCACAGACCAGAGACAGCCTGGCCAGATCACAGAGGGGGAGGGGGGAGGTGGTTTTTGTTCCCCACTCACCCTCCTTGTATCCCACCCAGCCCTGTTCCCTGTCCTTAGTCATTTCGGGGACCATGACCCATGCAGGCCTGCACCGCCTCCAGCCAGAACCGGCTTCCAGAGTATTCCGAGCCTCCAAGGCCACCTCTGATCGACGGTGAATTGAGTTGACACGTAATTTGTACCTTGAGTATGAAGATGTGGCCGTTGCTAGAAGAGAGCTGAAACCAGCTATGAATAATTCCTGTGCTTTCAACAAAAACACCGATAAAATGAAAGTTTGAATAAATACCACTCAACCCACCCAGGCATGAAGGGGAAAAGAGATACCGCAAGTCACCTGAGTGAGGCTTGGAGGGCAGAGGCTCAGGGCCACTCCTCCTGGAGCTGGACAGGCCCCCCAGCTCACAGGCAGGGCCGCAGTGGGCCACCTGGGGTATCACCTGGGGCGGGAGGCCCTGCCCAGCTCTCACCCCTTGCTGGCCCAGCACGCCTGCCACCCGTGAGCCCGGCAGGCCTCAGCACAGGCTGCTCCTTTGGCATGGGGTGCCTGTCTCTGCCCTCCCTGGCAGATTTCCATCCATCCTTGAAAACCCTACCACAGAAATGTCCTTTTGCTTGCTCAGCAAGGGGATTTCCATGGAGATGTGTTGGGGGGCATGGTGGGGAGAGCCTCTGCTGTGGGCTGCACCATCAGCTGAAGGTTTGTGCCCCCTGCCCCCCACATCCCTGTGTCAGGATCCTGTGTCCCAATGTGATGGTGTCAGGAGGGGGCCTTTGGGAGGTGGAGAGGTCCTGAGGGGGAGCCCCCAGGAAGGGGATCAGTGCCCTTGTTCAGAGACCTCAGAGAGCTGCCTCACACCTCACTCCGTGAGGACACAGCGGAACACCTGACACCTACGTACGAAACAGGGAGTGAGCCCTGGCCGGTCACTGAACCTGCTGCACCTTGACCTTGGACCTTCGGCCTCCAGAACTGTGAGAATGAAATCTCTTGTTGAAGCAGCCTGGTATGTGTTATGGCGCCCGAAGGGACAATTGTAAGAGGAGTGATGGGAACCCTGGGAGAGAGGAACACAGCCAGAGGGTCTGAGTTCAAGTCCCCTCCATCACCACTCAGCCCTGTGACCTTGGACCAGCTGATTCCCCCATCTGGGCCTCTGTTCCAACATCCCAACAAAAGCCTTCTCTTGGGGCACCAGGCTCCAGCCATCCACTTGAAATGGAGAGGCGGCGACCTGGGCACACGGCAGAGCAAGGTTGTGGCCCCGCACCAGGACACCCAGACAGGCCAGTAAAGGCCGGGCAGGAGGAGCTGTGGGCCAGAGGGAGGCGCTCTAGGTCGTGTCCTGGCTCTGGGAGAGGGCAGAGGGCCAGGGCCCCAGGTGGGTGTTGAAGGTTGAGTTGTATGCCCCCAAAAGATGTGTTCAGGCCTGAGCTGTGGAACCTCAGCACCTGGCCTCGCTTGGGGACAGTGGCTGCAGAGGTGATCGGTGGAAAAGAGGTCACACTGGACTAGGGGGCCTTCACCCGGTATGGCTAGGGTCCTCAGGAGAGGAGACACGGAGACTGACACAGAGAGGCCCCGTGAGGACAGACTCAGGGAAGACAGCCCTGTGGTGACAGACGCAGGGACTGGAGGGAGGCAGCTTCGAGTCAAGGGGCCCCCAGGCCTACCGCCACCAGCAGCAGCTGGGACAGGCCTGGAGCAGGCTCTCCATTGCAGCCCCAAGAAGGGACTGGCCCCGTCAACCCCTTGACTTTGAACTTTGGACGTCCTAAACTGAGAGAGCGCAAGGGTCTGTCATCTGAAGCCACCCAGGCTGCGGCATTTGTTATGGCGGGCCCAGGAAAGCAATCCACTCAGTGCCGGCGCTGTACTGGTCAGGAAGCTTTGGGGCCCTGGCTACGGGCTGGGCTGACTCTGGCCGGTGCAGTGCCAGCTCTTGGTGCCCCACCCGCCCCAGGGGAGGGAGGCAGGCGCTGATCACTCTGGGGCATGGGGCTCCCGGGCCCTCAGGCTCCCCCCACACCTGCTGGTGCCCATTCACACAAGTGGCCATCTTGGCCGCCATCTGCTGGCCCAAACAGGCCCCCACACACCCTCGTTTATTCCCAGGGAAGCCCCCTTTATATGCAGGTAAACTGAGGTTCACAGATGGGCAGTTGCTTTGCAACTGTCACACATCAAGTGGGTGGCAGTCCAGGACTGGAAGCCAAGCTGGCTGGTTCTACCTTCATCGAATCAGTACCACCTGCAAGGGCAGCCTGGCCAGGGATGGGCGGAGCTGAGCTCCAAGCCCAGGTTGGCCACCCGGTGTGACCTGGGCAGTCACAGAGCCCCGAGCCTCGCTGACGCGGCTCTGAGCAGGGTCTTCTCTCTCCTGACCTCACACGTCCAGTGGTGGGCGCTGGCTGGCTTGGGGACCTTGCCATGGCCCTCTGTGGGCCAGAGCACCTGCCTGTGGCCTGTGCAAGTGGCTGGAGCTTCTTTAGAAGCTCTGTAGGGCATGGTGGCCTTGGGCAGTCCAGCGTCTCTCCTGGTGGCTTGGGGTTGCACTTGCGAGTGTCCTAGTGCCTGGGGTGATGCCTAGTCTCCTTTTCTGACCTTGACTCAGAAGTCACAATGTCACTGCCTTGCGTCTGGTTATAAGACACAAGGTTCCACCTCCAAGGGAAGGAATGTCAAGGTCACGCTGCAGAGGGGAGATATTGTGTGGCTGTCGTCCGAGGATACAATGTGTCATGACAGCCCCTCGGGAAGCCAGGCCATGGCCTCCAGTGTGGTGGTTTATCACCTGGAATGGAAATTATGACCTGGTATGGGCAGGGTGTGGGGAGGGAGAAGAGAGGGGGGCACGGGATGGGGGGCAGAGTTTTGCCTCTTGGGCAAGGCCGTGATAAGGCTCATCTCTCAGTCACTCATGCCTGACGAGCTTGTCCTCAGAGAAGAGCCTGCTGGGCAGAACCTTTGTCTGTAGTGTTGTCGGTCTTGTGTCGCCCCTTCTAGGGCTGGCACCCCCTCTCCACCCCCCGTGGCTTTTCAGGGCATGGCCTCTTTCTTGCTGCAGATCTGAGGTCGGCCCTCTCCCCCCACAGAGGAAGGAAAGTTGAGGGGGAGAGCGCTGTGTCCTTCCGCACCCGAAGGTGTCACACTTCTGGGCCTCGTCTGTGGGACCCAGCACTCTTTATGACACTTGGGCAGCAGCCACTGACGACGCCTCTATCCTCCTGTGGGACGGGCCCTCGCCGCCTGGCCCTGTCCTCACCCCGGGCAGCGTCTGCCGCACTTCTGGTTCTCTGTTGGCCGGCCACCTGTCCTGCTGTAAGCCCGGCGAGGACAGGACTCTGGTCCACTTTGTCACTTTACCGTCAGGGCCTGATCCGGTGAGTATTTGTTAATGAACACAAGTGGACAGATATGAGGAAGTGGGTGTGTGGCCTCAGGAAGGCCTTAGCCATCCGGGGCGCCTGAACTGAGTCCTGGGGGCGGGGGGGGACGGCGGCGGATTGGAAGCCACACGGGGAGGTGCACCCTGTGGGGCAGCAGGTGCCCTCCCCAGGAGTTTTATTTGGTCAGCACTGTTACCAGTACTGCCAAGGAGCCCCCACAGGAGGCCAGCTGCCCTGGAAGGCGCCCAGGCTCACAGCAGATGATGGGCCAGGGAGCATCTATCTTTGTGTGCTGTGTGGGGTCCTTTGTCACTGTGGTGGCACCGAGCCCATTTTGACCGATATACCAGCTTCCCTCGAGCAACTGCACACCCGGCCGTCCCACTTCTGCTCACCTGTTTCCTGCCTGACTCTCATGGGTGCCTCAGTTTGGGATGACATATTCATTTGCTAGGATGGCCGTCACTGAGGACCACAAGGTGGGTGGCATGCACCCTGGAAGCATCCTGTCTCTGAGTTTGGAGGCTAGGAGCCCGAGGTCAGGGTGTGGGCAGGGTGGGCTCCTTCTGGGCCCTGAGGGAGGGTCTGCTCCTGGCCTCACCCTTTGCCTCACTGTCTCTGTCTTTCCACAGAGTCTACCCTCTGGATCTAGGTCCCCTTTTTATAAGGACAGCTGTCACGTTGGATTAGGGCCCACCCTACTCCAGGGTGACTTCATCTTAACTAATCACACTTGCCATGGCCCTATTTCCAAAGAAGTTCACACTCGGAGGTCCTGGGGGTTGAGACCTGAACGTGGGACTCTATGACAGAGGAGGGTCTGTGAGAGCTGGTCCAGGTGAGCAGGGTTGGACAGGGGAGTGTGAGAGAGAATGCAGACATTTCCTGGCTGGCTGGTCTAGAAGGTTCTTCCCCCTGCCTAAGATTTTATTTATTTATTTAAAATTTTATGTATTTTTAGAGAGAGGGGAAGGGAAGGAAAGAGGGAGAGAGGCATCAACGTGTGGTTGCCTCATGCGCAACCCCTTCTGGAGACCTGGCCCACAACCCAGACACATGCCCTGACTGGGAAGTGAACCAGTGACCCTTTGGTGTGCAGGCTGGCGCTCAGTCCACTGAGCCACACCAGCCAGGGCTGGTTCTGGAAGGTTCTTAAGAAACTCCTTGTGGCTTCAGAAGATGGGGAGTGCATGTGTTAGGGTGTAGTGCTGCCTCCTGCTCATCTTCAGGTGGAGACAGACCAAGACACACAGAGAAAGTGGGGGGATTTAGGGGGGGGTGCCTGTTGAGCTCTATCTTTGTGGGTTTGTTTCCGACTTTATGCTGACTCTGGAAATGGATTGACATGGGGGGTGGGGGCGAGAGAGGCAGCAAGAAAAGGGAAGCTTTCAAAGCTATAGCCATGGGAAATGTTTTTATTTTCTGCTTGAAAGAAAATGCCAAAGAAAGATTTTTTTTTAAAGGAAAGGAGGTGAAGAGAGAGTGAGAGAGACTGTGTGTGTGTCTGAGCGAGGGAGAGAGACAGACACAGAGAGAGGGAGGGAGAGGGACAGACATCCTGGGAGCCCGTGAATGTGGGAGGCTCCTGGGAGACCTGGCAAGAAGGGTTAGGCCCTGCTGTCCCCTCCCTAGAGATGTCACCATGGGCCATGGAGCACCGTCAGGGAGCACTGAAGATGGATGGCTGGGTGTGCTTGTTGCCACCCAAGCCGGGTGACCTGAGGAGGGTCACCCACTTCTCTGGGTTGCGGGGACCCTTTTGAGGAGAGTGTCTATGGGGCCCAGATACACGGGACAGACCTGTGTGCAAGTAGCAGAAAGGATACTGAAAGGAACACCCAGGGATTTTGTGTGTGTGTGTGTGTGTGTGTGTGTGTGTGTGTGTGTGTGTAGCCAGAAAACTCAGATCCATGAGAAATGGCAATCTCCAGGTGAGCCCTGAGGGGTTGTAGGGCAGGTGGGGGAGCTCCTGACGCAGCTCCCGGGCCAGGCCTATTGAACTCCTAAGCACAGCCCCCTCCAGCCAGGAATGTGCCCTGGGTCAGCCTGACCTCACCCGGCCCCAGGCCAAATGGACTCCCATTGACCTCTGACCTGTCACCTCCCCCCAGGGGAGGACAGGAGAGGCCCTAGTAGAAGGTAGAGGATTGATGGGAAGGGGCAGTAAAGGGGGTGGCAGGGTGGAGGGTGGGTTCCTGCTGGGCTGTTTACCTTCTGGAAGCTAATCTGGGCTGGGCTGGGGGCTCCCAGGGGTGCAGGGGCTCCAGGTCTGTATCCCCAGCCCCCCACCTGGCCTAGCCGCCACTTCTTAGCTGTGCCAACTGTCACTTCTCCACCTTGAGTTTCCCATCTGTGAGACAGCAGGACCTTACCAAAGTCAGGGGCCATTGAAGTCCTCTCCAAAGAGGGGCCAGTTTGCACAAAAGGAATTTTCAGACTATAAAAGAGGAAACTGGGAGCGTTCTGCACGGAAAGGGTGGGACCACAGGGATTGGCAGGGCCACGTGGGTTAGGGCACTGGAAAGGGTCTGAGGCCCCTCTGGGGGCCAGGCTGGCGGAGGAATTTGCTCCAGAACTCTCAGCTTGCACAGGCCTGCCAGAGAGGGAGGGCTTCAGAGGCCCCGACTGGGCTGCGGCAGGGGAGGCAGACCTCTAGGAGCCCAGGCAGCCCCCTTCTGGGGCCCTGCCTCCCGACCTAGGCTCGGCGCCCCTCCCCCACACACGTGCTGCCAAGCCCTCCATTAGTCACCCTGGCACTGACATACATAAATCCCATTAGTCACACCCACACAAACTCGCCTGCAGAACTCACCCGGGCACACCCAGACAAAGGAGGAGGCCCCCATAGTGCCTAGGCCGGTGCAGGCACCCTAGGCCGCTCCACGGGCAGGTGCTCAGTCTCCCCCAAAGCAGCCGTCGCCCACAATAACAGCCCCTCACAACTGGGCGCTGACGGCTCCAATAACCACAGTTCCCCCCCTCTGGCCCCCCTCTCCCGTCCCCAACATACACACACTACAAACCTCCACCCCCACTGGGCACACAAGTACCACAACAAACGCCCACGAATGCCCTTGGCCATCCCCTGTTTGCCTGTCTCTGGCGGGGGCACGGCAGGCAACGTGTCCCCCTCCCCACGCCTGTCCTCCGCCTGTCTAGCAGGAAAACCATCCCCAAGGTCAGCAGAGCGCTTCAGCAGGCGGCCGGGAGCTGATTTATTGGCGGTTTATTTGGAGAAATGCTATCGCTTTTAGATTCCGGTGGGGGAAAAAAAACGCTCACGGTGGACTTTAACCTTGGGCTGAAACCGCAGCGCTTTGTTTTCGGAGGCGCTTCCTGGGGCGCCGCGGCGGGGCTGGGCCGAGGGGGCGGCGCGGCGGGAATGCGGCTGGGCAGCCTCCCCGCTCCCAGGCTGCGCTCGCCGCCCCGCCGGGGCGGGCCTTCAAAACCTTCTGGGCTCGGCGGGAAGCCCTCGGTCCTTCCGAACGTGCTAGAAATTGTAGGAAGGAGCCGAAGCTCCCAGGGCTAGCGCTCCTGGAAGCGAGGTTGCAAGTCCCTGCTTGCGGCATCTGCCACTAACCGGTCTCACTCGCGTCGCTAGCACAGGGAGGCCCTCAGGAGGCACCTAGAGGTGGATAATGCCTCCCCCTTCCAAGGCTGTCCCCACCCGAAGTCCTGAGCAAAGACTGTTGGTAGTGGTCTCCGATCCCAGGCATGGCCTGCTCAGCTGATGCAGGACACCAGACTGAAGGCTTGTTCCCCAGGCCTCTGGCAGATAATGCTGGTGGCATTGAGCCTTATTGTAGCAAAGGCACTCTCTGGGCGCCCCTTGACTGTTCGGGTAGAAAGACTGCCTTTCCTACCAGGCATCGCCCAACAGACCCCTGCTTTCCAGACGGCTGGGCAATTCACACCAAAGCGTGTCCATGACAAAAAAGCCCAGGGTATCCTGGGCATGAGGGGAAGATGGACGGCCCTGGGCTGGGGAACTACAGGAGCACCCACCTCCAGGCATAGCGCTGCATACATCTAGCAAACCAAACAAAACGCGCCTCCTCCATCCTGCGCTCCAAGAGGGCTCTAACGTCAGGAGGATTGCTCGGGACTAAGGCAGAGTGCTCCCAGAGGGCTGAGAGGCTGCCCAGACACTGACCCGGGCGCCACTCCTTTGTGGTGCGAGTGACCACACCCGTCCCAACCTCACGAGCCTTCGTAGGAGCAAGTGCCCGGGCTGGGCGTGATCCAGTGAGGCCGGGCCACCACGAGGTCTGGTGACTGCAGGGATAGATGTGGTGGCACCAAGTGGGCAGCCGTTACCTCCCTTTGGCGAAAGGGGAAGCTCCTGGCTTGAGGTCCCAGCCGTACTGGGGCCCTGCTCTCCCAGTTACGGCCTGGGGATCCCCCGAGGCTTCGAAGGGAAATAAGCCTGAGCAGCCGGTGAGCACAGGGAAGGAGGGCCGGCATGGAGATTTATGGCCACAGCCAGCCCCCTGCGCACGGAGCGCGTCTCTGTCTCTGTCCTCTGCAAGCTAAGCAGTGGAGAGGAAGACATGACCCGGGCCAGGGAAAAAGTCAGGGCCGGAGGCGGAGCCCGGAGGCGCCGGGATCCGCAGGGCCCGGCCTGGAGCTTCAGCCTCAGCTCTGTCCGCCCTGAGCCCTGGTCCCGGCTGCGAGCGGGCCTCTGGCGCCGAGTCCCTAGTGTTCCTGGGGAACCCGGGCTGCTCTTAGGCCGGCTGGCCGAACCTCTGGTCGGCTCCGAATCGCGGCTGGGCCAGAAGCAGCACAGGGATGGCAATCACTGCTTTCCCGGGCGGGGCCTCTCCGGGTTTTAGCGGCGTCCGGGCCAGGAGCTCCCAGGTTGCTGGACTTGGGGCTTGGACACTGGAGCTTAAAAGACCCGGCCAGATCTTCCCAAGTGGGCAGGAGAGGTCGGCGAATGCCCAGGCTCCCTTGCCGAGGGCCTCGCAGAGCGCGGGTGCTTCTGTCCCCACTGGGAAAGGCCATTTGGGGCGAAGAGTGGAAGTGGCTGGGTGTCCTCACCTAAGAGACGATGCTTTTTCCCCGCTTTGGGGAAGGGGTAAGGGAAGAAAAGTGTCCAAGCGGCGAGCAACTCCAGGCTCCCGGAAAGCGCCGGGTTTGGCCCTGAATAGGGGGCTGCGCCGGCGGACAAAAGCGCGGCCGGCGAGAGCTGGGCTCAAGGTTGGCTTGTCCTTTAGATTTAAAACAAAGGGGAAGCATTTTGTCGGTTGGGTCGCCACAGAGCCAGAGCCAGCGACCTGGGAACACACGAAAGGCCTCGGCTCCGGAAGCGCACGCTGGCCGTGGACAAGGGCACAGGTCTGGGCGAATTCTGCGGGAACTGAGGTTTGGGGTTTCGAGGTCCCACCCTCCAGCCGATTTTCCGCTCAGTCAGTACAAAACACACACACACACACACACACACACACTCTACGTCAACACTCTTTTTGGCCAAGGCTCCCGCCGGGGAGACAGAAGTATGTGGGGGGAGGGGACGGAAGATGGCGGTCAGACTGCGGGCTACGCCGCTGTCACCCGCTCCCGGCGGCCTGGTTTTTACATTTCAGTGTGGCCCACCAGTGTGAGGAAGGCATCAGCCCAGAACTGGAAGACCGGTGAGGGGTGCTCCAGAGGCCCCCCTGCGCGCGGCGAGGGTTTTCGCAGAAGCTCGGGGAGCTCCCACCTCTCGGCTTGGGAATCCGTCCCTCGCCCTAAGATGGCTCCCAGCCGCTGTTTAGCCAGCGACTGCGGGGGCCACCAGGGTGTGGGCTGCGGAGGGGGCAAAGATCGGGGCGCGCACAGGGCTGCCGGGGCGGGCGGCTCCTCGGCGTGGTCCCCACTCACGCTGCAGCTCGAACTGGCGCGGCCAGGGCCTGTCCTACCGCCCCGCCCCGCGGAGCCGCCACCTCCGCTGGCCCGAGCCGATTCCGCGGGTGCGGGTGTAAGTGTGCAGGGAGGGCGGTGCAAGGGGGCTGGGGCCACAAAGGCTCGGGAAGAGGAGGCTGGAGGATAGGGCCTCGACGTCCGGAGCCCGGAACCGCGGCCCTAATGAAATACAGGCTCGGTTCGCCCTGCCGACTAGGCACACCCTTGGAAAATGCAAACAAACGCCATTGGCAAATCCAGGGCAAACAGGCAGAATTTTTATTAGCAACTAAATGATTTATGGCGCACATACCCAGCCGTCACAATTACGGCGTCTTGGAGCATCCAGGAGTGAAAACATTAAACATTTATAAAAATAGGCTTTTGTTATTTTCCACCCTGCAAGCCTTTTGTATTCTCCAGCCCCAGCTCTGTCAAGATACATTTTTTTTCTTGAGCTATATTGAAATAAAAACATTCCAGATCTAGGGCGGGGATATGGGATGGGGGGATCAGGGTCTGGGCTCGGAATATTGGAGGGCAACCAGGGGGGTGGGAAGCAACGGGGACTCGGGCGAGGGAGGGTTTACTAGGAACCCACAAAAGCCTCTGGATATGACTTGAGGATGGTCGGCGCCCACTAAGACTGCGCCCCCACGCACGGCCCCTTCCCAAGCCTAGGCTTCCAGCGGCTCGACTGTGTTTATTTTATTTCTGCAGTCATCCCCCTCCCCCAAGGAACACGGACACAATACCTCCTTTCTTTTAACCCCCTCTCCTCTCCGTCTTTGCTCCTGCCTGTCCGGGGCTGCACGGGGAGCCTCCCGCTGCCCCGGCCGCCACAGAGACCTGTGCGCCCTGCTCCAAACGCGGCCACCGCCGCTTGTTCCCCTCGGATCCGGCTATTTTCGTTCCTTTCTTTCCTTCTCACTCTTCCCTCCTCCCAGCAGAGCTCCGGCTTCCAAAAGAGGGCAGCCTAGAAACCAGCGCTGGAGGATTTAGGAAGGGCAACTTGAAACTGTCCTCAAGAGGCTGAACTTTTTTTCCCTCAAATTTATACTGGAATTAAATTAGACACCCCAGTTTGCTCTCGAACCTTAACCCCTCTTTTTTGCTAAAAGTAGCTTAAAGAAAATAGAACAAACGGGCGCTAACTAGCTTATTTTACCCCCTCCAGAAAAGTTGTCTTAAAAATGGATTTTAAAAAATGAAGCGAACTGTGTGAAAACGCTGAGTCCGCAGCGCGGGGGCTAAAGAGTGGGTTCCTCTTGTTTTAATTAAAATCCAGTCACCACGGTGGCTCTCCGAGGCAGGATCGGCAAGGATTTCTGCCCTTCCAAGCTTCCTTTTCGGGGTACGTAATGCCTAGTCGGGCATGGGTCCCTGCCAGGCTGCGGAGAGGGTGCGGGGGCCCCCTGGGCGGCCCCTTCGACTGCGTCCTCACTCCCAGCGCCCGCAGCCAAGTAGGTTGCCGCGGGCAGCTCCCGGCGACTCAACACAGAAAGGATTTTGCTGAAAACGCAAAATAAAAGTACAAAGTCTGGATGATTGAGTCTCCCCTCCCCCTCCGGCCACCGCGGCCAGCCAAGCACTTTTTGGGCTTGGCTGCTGCTGCCTCTGAGCTCAACAGATTTTTTTTCCCCCCGGTCTCGCCCTCCCTGGAGGGGGCGCGGCGGATGGAAGGCGAAGAGAGGCCCCAGCCAAGAGGTTTTTAATATTACACTTTAATAGGTTTCAGAAAGCCCCGTGGAGAAATGCTAATAGGCTGAAATGTCAGAATCGAGAGGGAGTTAGTTCGCGCTCAGCCGATCCAATCCTTTTTTCTGCTGATTTTTTTTTTGGGGGGGGGGTGAAGGGAAGGGGTGGGGAGTGCCCACGCAGAGAGACTTTGGGGAGGGGCGCGCGGTGCAAAGAGCCGCAGCCCAAGCTGGGGCCGTGGGGGTAGCGCGCCCCGGCTCGCGTTTCTATAGGAACCCCTTTTAGAAGATTAGAGACTCACCCGCTGCCGGCCGCCGCGGCCTCTCCAAAATATTAATCAGTAACCATCTGACACCGCATTTCAGGGAGGGACCCGCAGGCCGGGGCTAGGAAAACGGCCTTCTCGCCAGCCCATCCTACCCAACCGCGCTGCTAGGGCACAGGGAATGAATCGCTGCTTTGTTTTAAAAGGGGGGGAGGGAGGGAAAGGCAGCCCTAGTCCGTTTTGGCGTCGCCAACGCGCGTTCTAGAAGGCGCACCCCAGGGGAGGTGGGGGGCCGCGGCCCAGGCGCGGGGGTGCAACCGGCCGAGCCCCCGGCCCTTCCCGGCTCACTCGGCTTGTCACCTCCTCCTGCGAGCAGGAAGCTGACAGGCGGCCCATTAAGCCGCGCCTAGCAAAGCCCAGGATTGCGGCGACAACCATCTTCCTCTATTTTGATCACTAAGCCCAGACGCTGGGGGAGGGGGGAGGAAAAAGGAGGAGGAGGAAGGGGGGGTGTCCGAGCTGGTGGGGGGGGGGAGGGCTGCCTAGAAACGGCCCGGAAAAAATTCTCACCACCAGTTTTGATCATTCAGCCCCGCCGAGGGGAGCCTGGAAACTGCTGGAGCCCTTTGGTCCGTAATTGGTTTTATAGGAATGGCTGAGCGCCAAGGTGTTTACATGCGCGTGACTGGCGGCGCGCGCGGCCAATGGGTGGCGGCCGGAGGCCGGCCTGGGGGGGAGAGGCGGGCCCCGGGGAACAATGCGTGTTTCTTCCGCGAAGAGTGCTCCCCTCCCCCAGCCACCCCTCCCCCCCCCGCTGGTTTTTTTTTTTTTTTTAGATCCAGTGAGAGGAACTTGAAAGGGGGGTTGTGTAATGTACCTTTTCCAATCCCGGGCTGTATATGGAGATTTGGGATTCTTTAAACCGGCGCTACCTGGATTTTATTAAAAAGCGGGGAGCTCGGCGGGAGGAAAGCTGGCTTTTCCGGGGGCTGCGGGATCCGGGCCGCGGGAGGGCGGAGGAGTTGGCGCGCCGAGCGCTCGGCCCGGGCAGCGGTTTTCAACCAAAAAAAGGAAAGGCGGGCAAAAAGTGTGAGGAGGCTGCGGGTGGTGGAGGGGCGCAGCGGCCGCGGGATGGCGGGCAGCACGAGCGCCTAGCCGCGCCGGGAGCCAGGGCCGCCACCGGAGTCGCCGTCGCCAGAGCCCGGAGCCGGGAGCCCCGCCGCGCCAGGTACGCTGCTGGCTCTCCCGCCCGCCTCTGGCTGGGCGCGATGGTCTCCAAACTTCTCCAGCGGGTCCTCCACCACACCTCACCCTCGGGGTGTGCCGGGGGATCCTTGCAGCTTTCCTGTCTTCGAGAATGGAATCGGGGCCAGGGCCGGTGAGGCGGGGGCGTGCAGGGAGGGATGAGGGAGAGCCGCTCTTCCGCGGGCTCTCACTTGAGCCCGCAACCCTGCTACAGCCCGACCAGCCCGGCCCCATGGCATGGGTTCTTTCTCGGTTCCCTGCAGGCGGCGAGGGAGCTCGAACGCCTAGACGTTTTCGATTATGGGCTGTTTTTAATTAAAAGCCGGAATTCAGCCATTTTAACTATATTTAAGAGGAGGAGAAAGTAGGGAGAACGCAGCGGAGCTCGCAGATGTCCGAGCCAGCTTCTCTGCCAGAGTGAGGGTGTTTCGGGGGGCTCCACCTCGACTTCCCCAAAGTGGGGCATGACCTGAAGTGCTGGCTTTTAAAAGAAAGATACACAAGGACATTTTTTAAAAATCACGGGAAGCTCATCGCGTTAAGACATGTATCCTAGGATGTGGCGATCTTAGATTTTTCCAAAGTAAACGCGGATCTGGTAACCAGAGCCTGATGGGAGAGAGCGAGGGAGGGAGCAAGGGAATAAGGGGGGTGGTTGTAACCAAAACCGGGTTAAAATGATCACCTTTAGCAAAGTTGTGGAGGAAAGCTGGAGGAGGAAGCCGGGGGGTGGGGTGGGAGTTGGTGGCCAAGGGGTCAGCAGCTCGCGGCGCGGGGCGTTGGGCGGGCACCCGGGAGTCGGTGGCTTTGGCGCGATCGGCAGCTCTAGGAGTGCCCCGGCCTCCCGGAATCAGGAATCCAAGATGCTGCGGGCAGACTGAGGGCGAGGACCCGGTTGGCTCTAAGACCCCCCTCCCGCCCCCAGGGGAATCGGCAACCGACAAATCTTTTAAACAAACAGCTTTAAACTGGAACTACGGAGGGATTTACCCAACGCTGGGGGAGGCGCCCCTCGGTGCGAAGGTTTTCTTTGTAGGTTATTTTGGGGTTGGGGGAAGCTAGGGTAGGAGCGAGACTCTTGAGCCCCTTCCGTCCTCTGACGCCCCTCAAATCTCCGGCTCCAGGCCACGTCTTCGGGCCGCAGGATTCCCAGGCCAGGGCGTTGGAAAATGAAACCAAAGCTTGTTCGGAAGAATTCTTTTCAGTCCTCAGGCGAGAATGCCACGTCTCGGGTCCTCCGACTCAGACTTTGCGACTCACAGTGGCCCGAGGGTGCGGCGAAGCTCTTTAAAAATAATAAACCCGCTTTGCACCCTCTCTTTAGAAAAATCCACGAGTTCGGCGTCTCGGGGCGAAGTGAGGGAAACTAAACTAAAAAAAGGAAGGCGAGGGCCCCAAAGGTTAAATATTAAACTTTCCCGATCAGATAGTGACTAACTGCTCTTGGAAAGGTTTCACGGTTTGAAATCCCGGAGTGTGTGACGCCCAGGAGTGGAAACACTCTTCGGAGGTTTGTATTTGCGCGGTCCGGGCGCAGTGGAGGGGCCTTTCCCAGTTTCGGGAGGCCCCGTGAACCGCCGAGGCAGAGGCGGGCTGGGGCGCAGCGTGCCACCCGCCACTTTGCGAGTCGCGGCCCCGGGGGCCTGAAGCCGCCAGTGGAAGGAGTATGGATTTTTACGTTTTATGGAGAAGGGGCTACTCCCGATTCTATTTGTGGCCACCAGATCTACAGCTCCCGACCCCGAACGGCAAAACGATGTTCTGAAACTTATTTTTTTTCTTCCCCTTTTTTCTTTTCTCCCTTCTGTTTATTCCGCGACCCGTCTCCTCTCCCCGGCAAGACGCCGAGTGCGCCGCCTCGCGCAGCTCCGCCTGGCCGCCCGGAGGAGCCCCACCGCCCGCAGCCTGTGCGCCCCGGGCCGCGGGCCGGCAGCCGAACGCAAGCCCCGCTGGCAGCCGCCGCCATGCATGCCGCGGAGCCCCCGCCGCCCGAGGACTCTGGGACTACGCCGAGGCCGAACTTTTAGGTTCTGCTGAGCGAGGCCCGCGGGCCGGGTGGGGGGCTGGCCGTGGCACTCCCGCGGAGGATGGATGGCCGAGACTTCGGGCCTCCGCGGTCCGTGCACGGCCCCCCGCCGCCTCTGCTGTCCGGCTTGGCTATGGACAGCCATCGCGTGGGCGCGGCCACGGCAGGACGCCTGTCTGCTTCGGGCTTGCCGGGCCCGCTGCCGCCCGGGAAGTACATGGCCGGCCTCAATCTCCACCCGCACCCGGGTAAGTGCCCTGCGCCGTACTCGCCCCCGCTTGTCCCCCCGGGATCCGGGGAGGGATGCCAGGGAAATACTGTTGGGCCTGTTCTCGGGCATTTGCGACGGGGGTGCGATACTATCTCTCTCTCCGCGGATTCATGGGGGTGCGGGCAGTTTCAGCTTCCGAGGCGGGGAGACCCTCAGACTGGGGCGAGGCCACCCCGGAGGCGCCGTTGTAGGGGTGCGTGGCTCCGCAGCCTTCTCCGGCGCCCCGGGTTCTCCCAAGGCGTATTTCTCCGCCGCAATTGGAATCACCGGTGATGAACCCAATTCCCGAATCCCTGAGGCTGAGGCTGGGCTGGAGTTTTCAAAATCTGGGCGAGAAAAGAACAAACCAGCCCCACACCCTTTGACACATCTGTTCCCAGAGTTCAAATCTATTTCTTGGCAAACGCCCTTGCCGGCGCCCGTGGGCTCCAGGTTCCGTTTCTAGCTCTTCCATTTGAACGGTGTGGGGTCTCTGGCCAACCGTGAGCGCCCGAGTGTTCGGGGAGGACGAGAAACCCAGCCCTGGGACCTTGGCCTGCGGCGGTCCTCGGGAGACCCCTCCAGAAGGGGAACGGTATTCCTGGGACCCTCACCCTGGTGCAGAGCAGCGACTCCGGCCGCGGGGACCCCTTGTACTCCGGCGGGAGGGTCTGCGCGCGGTGGGCACGCAGAAGCTGGGCCGCTGCCACCCCGAAGCTGGGGGAAGGAAGCGGTACGGGAGCGAATCCGGCCGGGCTGGAGCGGCGGAGGGAAAATCTTGAGTCTGACATTAGCCGTAGGAGGAGGTGGCCGACAAGGCCCGGCCGCCTTCGCCATTTCCCGAGAGGGGCTGCCCAGGTTCCGTGGGGACGGCGCCGGGGAGAGGGAAGGTTGCCCCGGCGGCCGCTCCAGTCGGGCGCGGTGGGAAGGCAATTGCGGGCCCCTCCAGACCTTCCGCCAACCTCTGCACCAGACCGGGTCCTTCCTCCCGGCTGCCTCCGGCCTCTGTGCCCGGCGTCCCCCACTTGGACTTTTGGAAGATTCATTTGTCCTACTCCGAAATGTAGTCTAGGGCGCTTGTGATTTCTGGGGGAGCCCCCGACGCTCTCCTCGGCCTTGGGGTCTTGGAGGGGACAGCTGCGCCGCCTGGGCCCTGCCCCACCGACCCTGCCCGTTCCGTCGCGCTCGCCGTTTTTGCCTATCTCTTCGGGTTTTCTCCCGTAACTTTTCAGGAACCGGAGTCCCGGGACTCGGCGGGACAAAGGACCTTTGTGAGGCGCCAGGCGGGGGAGGGGCGGCGCGGCGGCCAGGAGTGCGGAGATCCCAGCCGGCGGGGTGCGAGGACCAGGTCGCAGACCCGGAGCGAGTGTGCCCCGAGAGCAGGGGGCTGCATTCCGCCCCGGGGGCCCGCGAGAAGGGCAACGGAGGGGAACCCGGGGAGGATGGGCTGGGGGCGGCCCTGGGGTACAAAGGGCCGCTGGAGCCGTCCCCTTTTGTGCGCCCACAGAGGCGGCAGTAAGTTTTGTTTGCGGGTCGTTCGAGCTCATCGGGTCTCTGGGCCTGCCCGGGCTGGTAGCACGGCATCCGGGGCCTGGGAACCAGAACCCGGTCTTCCCGGCCGGCAGGGCCCTGGCTCGCCTTCCAAAAGTCAGGGTGAGAGAGGGCGCTGCGGCCTCCGCGTCTCAGGTCTGGTTGCGGCGGGCAGAGGCCAAGCGCCTTCATCCGAAGCAGTGAAAACAGCCACTATTCTTGTGGCGCCCGGCCTAACCGCGGTGGCCTGGCGGCTCAACGCCCATTAGGTGGATGGGGAGGCTGAGGCGGGAGAGGGGAAGCGACCTGGGGCAGGCGGGCGGAACGGGGAACCAGTGGGAGGCGGCCGCAGAGGCCTGTCTCGCGCCTCCGCGTCGGGCGCTGCCGGACTTCTGCGTGCTCGGCGGCTGAGGTCACGCAGGAAGCCGCAGGCGGCTCAGGAATCGCCGCTGGGGAGGGGAAGGCCCGGAGCCGCTCCTGGGGCCGGACTCATCCCGGAGGGCGAGAGAGGGCTTGCCGCCCGCACCTGGAATGGCCTCACGGAGACCTCGGACCCCAGGCCAACGTTCAGAACAGAGCCCAGTGCTAATCCCCTGAGCTGGGGAGCTGCTCCCCCTCACTGCTTGGGTGGGGCCGGGTTTACAAATTCCTCTGCTCAGCTCCCCTCCCCCTCTTTTTATGGGGTGCAGGTGTTACATTTTCCCTTTCAACACCCTCGCCCTCTTGGCTGTTAGCTTCTTAGGTCGGCCAGCTTTATCAGCCCCATCTTTGTTTATTTTTGCACCGGGAAGCCCAGAGAGGCCGAGCCTTTGGCCCTGGGTCTCACAGCAAAGTAGATGCTACCCCTGTCACCTCGGGACTCCAGTCCACTCCGTTCTCCCGCGTGGGTGCGGTCCTACTGAGGGGAGGAGACTCCCAGGCAGAGGGAGTTGCCCCGGGAGGGCTCACAGTGTGAGGGGACCGTGGCTACCTTGGGTGCTGGCACTTCTTCCAGGTAGGTGTGGACAGGAAGGGCTCTGTGAGCGAGGTTCTTGGAAGGAGCTGCCTTCTGCTTCAGGGGTCTAGGCCACAGAACTTGGCTCTGGCCTCTGCAGAAGTGGGGAGAGATCAAGAATAACTGGGGTTCGGGGTAGAGGGTGGTGCTTACCTTTCTCATAAACTTGAGTATGGCTGTGTTTGTGGTCCCTGTATGTTCACAGATGACATTAAAGTGGACAAGTGACAGCCACCTGATAGGCTTGCCTCTCTGTTTTTGGGTTGGGAGGCTGGGACTCGTTCCTCCATTGCAATTAAAGAGCTAGTACCAGAATTTTGTATTTGGACATTGATTCCCCCTGCCCTTACACCTCGGGCTGGCTCCTGCAGACATGTGGAGGGGGTGGGAGCCAAGGAGCAGGGTGGGAGGCCATGCACTTGGGACTGGCCCATGGACAATAGGGGGCCACAGCTTTCTCCATATCTATCGGCTCCATCTGTGGAATCCAGCCCCACAGGCTGCTGGGATTGATTTGAAGAGGTTAGTCATTGCTGGCGCAGTGATGTGATCCCAGAAATAAGGGAGATTTGCTGGATGCTTCCTCCTCTGGCCTGGGGGAGGTTCTGGAATCTGGAAGTGCCCCCGGGCTCCCTGGCTCTCTGAGCCTCCTGGTTCTTTAGCACTTTCTCTCCAGGCTTGTTCGTTTACTCAGCGGAAGATTTCCAAGTGCCTCCTGCGTGCCAGGCGCTGCTCTGGCCCCGGGGATCCAGCAGGGACCAAACGGACAGAAATCTTTGCCTTCGGTGGAGCTCTAGCCCTAGTGTGGGGCCTGGCAGCAAACACAGATTAGGGAAGGAAGTCATTTTAAATGGAGATACAGGCCTTGGAGCCCCGGAGAATGCCGAGGATCTGGTTTTGCTGCAGTGCTTGAGGGGCTGTGAGCCTGAGAATGGCTGGCTTGGGGAGGGGGGTGTGCTGGGATGGGGGAGGTAGGAGGAGGTTGAGACCTATAATGAGGTCTTGGAATTTCATGCTGTGAGGCACGAGAAGACAGTGGAGGGTTTTAAATGGAGGGAGTGACTCAGGTTGAGGGGCATTTTACACCAGGGGTCCCCTAGCCTCCAGGCTCCCGTACTGGGGCTGTGATGCGGGTCTGGGCCTGTTGGGAGCCAGGCTGTACAGCAGGAAGTGAGCTTGAATGTGATGAGCTTGAATCATCCCAAATTTCTCCCGCCCCCCCAGGCCCCACTCTTGTGTGTGGAAAAACTGTGTTGCATGGAACTGGTCCCTGGTGCCAAAGAGGTTGGGGACCTCTGTCTTACAGAACTGGTCTGGGCTGTTAAAAAATGTCAGTGGCACGCAAGACTGAAGGAAGGCCAAGAATTGTTCCCGATTACCAGAGACACACACACAAGAAATGGGACAGCAAAAGGCATTGGAGGGCCCTTGGCTGGATCTTGGATCCGAGAGGAACGGCCCCCGAAGGGCACCAGCGGGGGGGTGGGGGGTGTTGGAACCTGGACTGTAGACTTGCTGATAGGAGCGGATCAATATCATGCTTCCAGCAGTCGATAATCATATCACGCTTATGTAAGAGAACGTCCTTGCTCTCGGACAGTTCGAGCCCTGGAGTGTTTAGGGGCGAGGGATGTGATGTCTGCAGCTTGCTCAGGAATGGCCCGGGGCGGGGGAGAAAATGAGAGCTATAATTCACGAGCTGTATGGGAGACTGGTGCTGTAGGTGACATCAAGTGACACGCAGGGCCAGACAGCAGTTCACAGTTGCCGGACCCGGGGAAGGTCCCCTGGAAGTTCGTTGTACTATTTCAAACTTTTTTTGCGAGTTTGAAGTTATTTTCAGTGTGGGTTGCTGGCTGGAGACTGGCTGGTAGATGGGGAGAGAAGCAGGTGCCTGTCCCCGAGGCTTTGGGGAAGTGATATGACTGGGAAGAGAGGCTGCAGGTGGCCAGCGTGTTGTGCTTTGTGGGGGCTGGGCTGCTAAGAGAGGTGGAGGGGCAGAGAGGGGGAACAACACCGGGATTTTTGGAAAGTGCTACTTGTGGAGCAATGGGGAGGACCAGATTTGGGGAGAGGGCCATGACTGGGCGTTCCTGGTTTGGATGGGGCCAGCCTGGCATGCCCTTGGCTTCTGGCTGGGACCTGTCTGCAGTCTGATCTGATCTAACTCCCACCTGGTCACGTGTGGCCCCGTCTTCCACCCAGACCCCAGCCCTATGACTGGGGTATGCCTGTCTTTTACTTCCCAGCCCAGTTTTTGAGAGGCCTGCTGGAAGCTGCTGCTAGCCAGCCAGCCTAGTCCCCAGGGGCTGCTGGGACTCCTGACCAGCCGTCAGTGTTGGCTCCCAAGGCTAGGGTCCTTACCACACCGACTGCCCAACGAGGCTTGGCCTCGGACTTTGGGGGAAGTCAAGCCATGAGGTGGGAAACCACCAAAGCTCTCCGCACCTTTGCAGGCCACAGATGCCCCCACAGCCTGCACCTAGGATTCTGTCCTCAGCTCACAGAAGTGATGGATCTTCTGCCCGAATCCAAAAACCTGCTTCATACATGCTCACTAACAGTCTTGCACATTCTGGGCTCTCGTAAGTCAGCTGAGGTTCCCACCTAGCAGCGTCCAGATGAGACAGGTCGGCCTGGAGGCTGAGCTCAGAGTCCTGGGGTTTAGACCTGGCCCCTCCACTTCCTGGCTGTGTGATGGTTCTCTAAAAGCCTTGATGATCTCTTCTGTAAAATGGGCCCGCGAGCGGTACTGAAGACAGACATTCGACTGTGATAAAGTTGGAGTGAGCAAGTGCAGGCAGGCGCCTGGCACGGCTGCAGCCCTCTGCAGAAGGGACAGCAGAAGCGATCACTGTCACTGCAGTGGTTGTTGACTTCAGACTCACGGATGCCGTGCGTTCATCCAGACATCGCCGAGGCCCATGGGCACCCTAGACTCCAAGGTCCCTTTGCGTGTAGGTAGCAGCTATGCTGTAAAAGCTTCAATCTTGAGTGTTTGTTTCATTGACTTTTCCCAAAACGAACCCACCCACGTGCCCACCTCTCTAGCACCCCCAGGGCTCCCTGGCTTGCTCTCTGGTCGAGGTCCACCCCCCACTGTTATCTTAGTTCTGTTGCCAGAGATCTGCCTGTAAATGGAATCCTATCACTGGACACAATGTTGTGACGTGGTCTGCCACTCTGGTTGATTTCTTGTTGCTGCTCAGCATCTGAGCACAGTGTTGTCTGTCTGCAGGTCTATGGAAGGCCCGGTACTGAGGTTGTTCGCAGTGTTTGCCGTGAAGAGAACAAGAGAACGGCCCTGAACTTGGCCTCTCGGGCCACATAGGCACACTCTTCTGTGGCTGTGTGACTGGTACGGCGGCGAGTTTGGCAGTGGCGGCACCCCTGTGTGTCCTCCACGCCCCACTCTGATGGCTCCTTGGCCTCGCCCATGCGCGATGCCATCAGTTGCTCTAAGTTCTGTTCACATCGGTACATTTTTAAACGTTTTTCTTCATTTATTGTTGTAAGCTTTATTGAGAGGTACTTTGTATACCGTAAAGTCCACCCATTGAAAACGTTCAGCTCTGCTTTACGCTTACTATAAACTTTAGAAGGAAAGTCACACATCCTTTAGAAAGTCAAGTAGCATGCCCTGGCCGGTGTGGCTCCGCTGGTTGGAGCGTCGTCCAGGAAACCCAAAGGTCATGGCTTTGGTTCTTGGTCAGGGCACGAGCTGGGTTAGGGGTTTGGTCCGGGATGTTTCTCTCCCACACTGCCTCCCCTCCCCCTTCCCTGCCTCTGAGATCAATAAGCAAGTCCTCAAGTGAGGATTAAAAGAAGAAAGAAAGTCAAGTAGCCTTGCAAGAGTTTTGAAGAAAACCAACAGTCCCCTGCCTGTGTCTCCCAGTCTGGATTCCCACTTGGTTCACCCCCCCCCCCACCCCCCCGCTCTTTCTTTTGGCCTTTTCATCCGTATTTCTAAAGAGTGACGTGCTTCCACTGCTCGTCATGTTCCAGCTTTGGGATTCCTGCTGACTTTTATGGGAGGTGAGAATTTTGCACACACTGCCTGGGCCTGAATCATGGCTCTCTTTCATTAGTGGGAGGCCAAGGGCAGGTTTCTTTACCATTCGTGCCTTGGTTTCTCATTTGTGAAATGGGAATAACAATGGTATTTACTTCATGAGATTGTTGGGAAGGTTAAATACTCATGCGCGTAAAGCAGTTAGAATAATATCAAATCCAGTGAGCACTTAGTGAATGTTACTATAGCCCTACGTGTATTTCTTCTGTCCTCCACATGTAGGTGAAATGCCATTTAAACTAGTTTTGTTTTTATGGCTTTAGTTTTGTGAATGTTGTTTACATTTGAGCTGAGAAGTATAAATAAAGTTTATTTCTTTATTTCCTGTAGTTATCCGTTGCCTCCCCCCCCCCC
>VMDR010000926.1:0-102947 GCA_007922815.1 Macrotus californicus
AGGGAAATGCAAATCCAAAGTTCGAGCTGCCACCTCACACCTGTTAGAATGGCTGTCATCAACAAGCCAGCTCATACCAAGAGGGGGAGAGGCTGTGGAGAAAAGGAACCCTCACTCACTGCTGGTGGGAATGCAGCCTGGGACACCACTGCGGAAACCAGTATGGAGGCTGCTCAAATCATTAAGAGTAGAGTTACCATCTGACCCAGCAATTCTACTCCTGGGTATCTATCCAAAAGCACTCAAAAACATTTACTCACAGATATACGCACCCCTATGTTCACTGCAGCTTTATTCACAGTGGCCAAGACACGGAGACAACCAAAGTGTCCTTTAATGGAGGATTAGATAAAGAAGATGTGGGACATACATACTACAGAACACTACTCAGCCGTAAGAGGAAAGACTGCCATTGGTGTCAACATGGATGGACCTGCGGAATCTCATGCTAAGCAAAAGAAGTCAATCACTAAAAGCTAAGAGCCACATGAGTTCACTCATATGTGACTCACAGACATAGACAAGAGGGAGGTGGCCACCAGAGGGAAGCAGTGGGGAGGAGGAAAGGGAAAGGGGGCTAAGTACCTGGTGATGGAAGATGACCTGGTGCTGGGTGGTAGGCACACAGTGCAGTGTACAGATCACGTGTCACAGAAATAAATGTGCACTTAAAACCTATATGGCCCTGTTGACCAATGTCACTAAATTTAATTTCTTAAAAAAGTTCTGTATTTTAATGTTCTATGTTAAACTAAAGAAGACATCAGAATAAAGAGGGAGGTGATGATTCAATGCCTATACTATAAATTAAGATGTAAAACTACACTCTGTATTCCAAATTCTAAGTTACAATGTTTACATGACCTAAATTTCAAACTTTGGTAGGGATTGTGTGGAAAATTTTGAGCTTTATTACTCTATGTTCAGATAATGTGTTTTGAACAATTTCTACCTAAAATGATTGATCATATCCTTGAAGCTTAATGTGCAGTCATTTTTACTGAATCTTCTGTGGCTGAGCTCTGCGGGCAGTCCCAGAAACCACACACCGATGCTACGGGTTCCGAGAGGAGAAGCGACAACCACGAGCGGGACAACGTGCCGGTCCCTACAAAGGCCTCATGGCACCTCCGTCCTTCAGGCCTCGCATCCATTCTCCTTGCAGGTGTTCCAACATTCCTAAATGAAGCATGTCTGTCTTCTCACTACAGGAAATTCTTAGTTCTCACAAAATTAATAGACCGGCTGCTCTTTTTATATACACCCATCCCGAGCAAGCTGGCACAGCACCCTCAGCCTGCTCCAGCACCCCTGGCATTCCGCCACACTGTGGGACTTGTCTGAAGATGGTCACATGTCTCCTAACAACGAACCGATCCACGGATATTTATCATCCCGAGCAAGCTGGCACGGCGCCCTCAGCCTGCTCCAGCACCCCTGGCATTCCGCCACACTGTGGGACTTGTCTGAAGATGGTCACATGTCTCCTAACAGCGAACCGATCCACGGATATTTATCAAACACCTAACATGTGCCAGACACCGAGTAAATGTCTCAGAGGGTCCCATCAGACAGAAGGGAAGGACTTAATTAAATAAACTCCATGGCTTGAAGAGAGCCACAAACAAGGAAGCTTCTGGCCCTGGGTGGTGGTGGGACCATCTGGCAGTCACAGGGGAGTCGACCTAAGAACTACACCCAGCGACGGGGTAAGGGTGTAGGGGGGAGACCATGGGGTGGCTCCACGCAAACCCTACTTCCAAGGGAACACTGAGGCATTACTGGCCTCGTTCTCATTCCATGTCAAGTGTGCATCACCTTTCCAGAGGCTACAGAACATTCTCCTGGTTCATTTGTAGTATTTTCTAGGATGTTTCAATGTTATAGATTTAGAATAGAAATATGAGTTTTCAGAGATTAACTCATATTCTCAGTGCTTCCACAGCCATTTCTATTTGCTATTTTTAGTTATACCTGCTACAGTCTCTGCAACTTTATTAACACCCAATAAATAGTTCTTGGAAATTCCACATTTTCTTTGCACCTACATAGAAAGATAAAAGGTACACTCTGTCTAAAACTTATCTAAATTTACTTATTCTATCCTAAAATAAAATGTATTTATAGTCTATTTTGTTCTATTTAAGGACAGATTATTGGCTTTAAAAGGAGGACTTAGTAAGCTCACTTGCTCACACTGGAGGGGCACCACTCATGTCTGAAGACACTGAAGACGATTACACGAACCGATCAGGAGTCAGGTCTCTGACCCGTGGAAGGGAGGACGCTGCTCCAAAGAAACAGATGAGACTGCAGACCAGGGACAGCGACATGACAGACACCCACGCTCTTGGCTTTGACAACCCACCCAACCCTGTCTCCTGCGACAGAGCAACTTCAACAGGACTGCAGTCCCAGCTGAGCGGCAAGGTCACTTCGAGACCAGTCATGCAGTGGACGAAGAAAACGAACCCGAATGTGTGAAGGCAGACATCACGCACTCGTCAGAAGCCCGCCACTGGTACAACTTTTCAAACGAGAACTGTCAGCACACTGGCTTCGGGGTAAGTCACAGTCCCTGTCACCATGGAAACACACAAGCGCTGAGCCCGTCACAGTGTGTGCACACTTGGCACTACTGAACGCCGCTGCAGGAAGCGTGGGCACAGGACTCACACTGCCGTCACTTCTCGAATGGCAGAGTAGCTCAGGAAAGACTTGCAGACGTGCAGACTGACTCTGCAAAGCTGTAGTTTTGCCTCGTAATGAATGAGCCCACAGGTGTGGCCAGAGTCGTCGTTTTTGTCACAATTGTCTGAACCAGCACACAGTCATCACGAGGGTCTTTGACGTAAATGCTGGGCCACAGGGACGAGTGGGGCTGAGACGTTCGGGCTAAGAAACTCTCCGGCACTGAGGCCGGGGAGCAAGCATGCCGGCGCTCGTCCCGCTGGGACTGCTGGCGGCGGGCACAAAGCACGGCACTGGCCGCAACCTGGGCGAGCAGCCACCTGCTCTCCTCTGCCACATGCTAGCAAAAGCTATAAAGAACCTTTCACTTAAATATTCGGCAACAAGCACTCGTAGTGCTAAAACAGTCGACGTGCTACATCACATTTGTGAATCTCTTGCAGACTTGCAGAATAAAACACCAGTTTCATTCAAGGGTGTCCTTGAAGAGGTAGGTCAATAAGCTGAACTTGCCCAATGACCATCAATATAAGGCAAGAGATCACCAACAGGTGGTCAAGTGGGTCACCTCGGGGACAAGCATATCGTTTCCACCCTATATGTAACGTAGCCTGTCTCGTCACTGATACTGGGTTAGCAAAAAAGTTCATTTGGTTGTTTTCTGTGACATAGGCCTAGGCCTAGTAGTGCTTAGTTGTCTTTAACTTCATTAGAAACAATTTTTTTAGATTGTATTGCTGAACTTTTGTGTAGCCATTTTTATTCTGAGGATGGGAGAAAATAAGCAACATTTTGACATACTATGCTTTATTATTTTAAGAAAGGTAAAAACACAACTGAAACACACAAAAAAGATGTGTGCAGTGTGTGGAGAAGGTGCTAAGACAGATCAAACATGTCAAAAGCGGTGTGTGAAGCTTGTGCTGGAGATTTCTTGCTGGATGATGCTCCATGGTTGGGTAGACCAGTTCAAGTTGATAGCAATCCAATTGAGACATTAATTGAGAACAATTAATGTTCTACAGTGTGAGAAATAGCCAACATACTCAAAATATCCAAATCAATAAACTTATTGGTAAACCAATAAACTTATTGGTGAAAATTAAAAATGTGTCTCTTATCTTACAGGAAAAACCATACGGATTTTTTGGCCTAGCCAGTACTTTGAAATTGTAGTCCACTGAAGGCCTGCGGCTTCCAGGGAAAAGTGCGGTGGTAAACTGCAGCTCATTTCCGTCAAGCCCAGCACTCAGCACAGTGGCAGATTCCCATCCTCATCCCCAGCCACACGGCAGGCCCCTGTGTACCTGCTCCTGGGACAGCTTGCACAAGTGTGCAGGAGTCAGGGTGGACAAAAACAGGCCCTGTCCTCCAAATATTGGGGATCTACACTCTCAGCACTGACAGCTATTTCTGGTTCAGAGGGGCAAAGAGGCAGGAACCACTGCCGCACCTCCCCAAGCACGGCAAGGCGCTCCCTCCTGACCAAAGAGACTTCTAGGGGACTCAACGGGTTGGTGCTGTTTTACCCACCCTTTGTTTTTCTTGTTCTCCTCTTGGAGGGAGGCATTACAGACAGTGAAGACTTCAAAAGCAACAGCATATGCCATGCATGCACAGGGAGACACAGGCCCAGAAAATTGAGAACACGTCACGCTTACACCTTCAGCTGATCCTAGACACTGAGGCAGCTTACAACAATCAAAAACACAGAAACAAATTACCTCAAAACCTGGAGAAGGAGGTGAATCTGATTTTTGGTTATCTATTACATTCAAATATCCAATTTTAAACAAAAAAACCACAGGGCATACAAAGTAACAGTAAAGTATATGGCTCATTCAGAGGAAAAAGTAAACCAACACTCACTGTCCCTAAAAAGAACTGATGGCCTATCGTACACAAAGACTTTGAAGGCTGCTCAGCGATGCTCAAAGGGGACAGAGCTTAAGGCACCTGCAGGAGAACAGGAAGCGGATTGACACAGGCACTGGAGGAGCCGTGGAAGGACAAGATGTAGAGAGAACGTTTAAATGATTAGCATCTGGGAACTCCCCAAGCTTGATGAAAGACATGAATACCAACAAATTCCAAGTAATCTGTGTTCAAAAAGATGTATACAAGATGCATTAGACTCAAATCTTCAAAAGAAGGAGAATCTTAAAAGCAACAATACAGAATAAGCTCACAGGATATAATAATATGCAGAATCCTCAATAAAATAGTAAGCAGATGTCTCATCAGAAAATTGGAGGCCAACTTATTCAAAGTGTTAAAAAGGCCAACCAAGAACCGTACATGCAATAACAGTCCCACTCACAAGTGAAGAGACGGTGAGACAGTCCCAGTCAAATGAGAACTGAGCAAGTTTGCGACCATCAGACCCGACCTGCACGAAACGCCAATGAGCCCTAAACGCGGAAACGAGAGGACACCGGACAGCAGCGCAAAGCCGCACGATGACACAGAGACTGAGGTGCCCAGTGGTAAACGCTCGTCTTATCTTGACGACAGTCCATAACACCATTTTTTTTGCTTTCAACATGCTTTAAGAAGCTAATACATTTTTTAAAAATACTAGTCTACAAGTTAGCATTACTGCAGCTTTGGTTTGAGACCGCATTTTTCCTACATAAATTAAGGGACTAATATATTTAAAAGAATCATTACTTTATGCTTGGGGGTACACAATATATAAAGATGTAATTTTGTGACATAAAAATACTGAAAAGGGAAAGGATGGAGCTTAAAGCACTAGAGTTTTTTGTACGTTCGTGAAATTAAGCTGGTTTAGGTTCAAGTGCTAGAACACTAGGATGTGAAAGGTAACCTGTCTGGTGACCTCACACACACATGCACACAAGGAAAGAAGAAAGGAATTGAAATGTAGTACAACAAAAATAAAACATAAAAGAAGACAATAGTGCAGAAAATGAGGGACAAAATAAAACTACGGGGCATGTGGAAGACAAAGAAGAGCAAAACAGAAGCCCTGCCTCAGCAGTAACCAATCAGACGTAAATGGTTTAAATGCTCTGACCAAAGGACAGCTACTGGGATGACTGAACAAGAACGATGCACTGGCATGCTGTCCACAAGAGCCTCCCTTCAGACCCCAAGGCACAAACAAGCTGAAAGTGAGAGGACAGGGAGGACAAACCACGCAAACAACGACCAACAGAGAGCAGAAGCAGCCACACCCATTCCGGGCGAAACAGACTTCAATCAAGAAAGGTTACAAAAGACAAAGAAGAATGTTATAAATTAATAAAATGTTTACGACAGAAACAAAATATAACGATTATAAACATTTACCCTCCTAATAACAGACTACCACAATATATGAAGCAAAAACGAAGAGAAGGAGAGAGACAGGCAGTTCCACAGCCAGAGTCACACACTTCAACACCCCACTCTCAGTGAGTCGTGGGCAGACAAGGGGGCTCCGTCATACATCTGGACCTCACACGGTGGTCTGGTCATAGGTCCGTGACTGGTTAGGTGACAGTGGACAGTCACACTCAGGCCTGTAACTTATTTACTGAAAGGCCTGTCCATTGTCCGACACATCTAGCTTAACACACCGAGGCCGTGCAGGAGTAACCCTTTTGCAGACCCCTGAGAGGCAGAGCAAGCCTAAGGGGCTGACCTCAAGGTTAACGACCCCCCACCTCGCTTTCCGCCGCCTTCATAGAATCTTCCTTACGTTCCCTCCTTAACTCCAAATACATAAAAGAAACCTCAAAGCTGTCGCTCTCGGGAGAGTTCTCTCGGTCTGTTGTGATCTTGCTTCCAGGTGTGTCCACTGTTTGAGTCAAATACACTTTAACACTCTCTTCTAAAAAATTCTCTACAAGTTCGGACGTTCTTATGTCAGCAAATGAACAGAACAATCAGACAGAAAATAAGTAAGAAAGTACAGGATTTGAACAACATAGTAAACCAATTAAATCTAACAAACATACAAAGCGCTCTACTCAATAACAGAATACACATTTTTCTCAAGTACAAAGGGGACATTTTTACCAGAGAGACCACACATTGGACCACAATGTAAGTCTCAATATGTTTAAAAAGACAGATTATAATACAAACTATCTTCTGTAACAATGAGATAGAGTTAAAATCAGTGACAAAAGAAAAAGTGGAAAACTCTCACATTTGTGGAAATTAAGTAACACACTCTTAACCCACCAATGGACCAAAGATAAACCCTCCAGTGGAGCTGAGACAAACTGAGGGACGAGTGAAGAGAAAAGCACAACCCAGCACAGCACACGGGGCACGACAACACAAGTGGTAGGGCAGGTCTGCAGCTACAGATGCTCACATTGAAACAGGAAGGGTCTCAAAACAGTTCAACTTTGTAAATAAAGTAACTGTAAAATGAAGAACTAAGCCCTAAACCTGCAAAAGGAAGGATATAGTAAAGATCAGAGCAGAGATAAATGTGATAAAATGCATAAAACAATACATAAAATCAATGAAACCAAAAGTTGGGTCTTTGAAAGGATCAACAAAATTAAAAAAACTGACAAACCCGAGATAAATGGGCTTTAAAAAAAGAATACTCCAACTGCTGAAATCAAAAATAAAAGCGGGGCCGTCACTACTGCTTCTGCAGAGCTAGAGAGCATCCCGAGAGCCCTGTGAACAACCGCGCACCACCGAACCGGACAACCGAGATGGGGCAGCGCACTCAGTGGTGGAGGGGGGAGCGCCCCTCCAACCCACGGGAGCAGAGGCAGCACGGTGAGTGCCGGAAGCGAGGGGCAGGAGCGGCACTGTTTCGTGGCCACAGCGCTCCAGCGCAACAGGTAAAGAGCTCTGGGGACGATGGTGGCAACGGTCACAGAGCTCTATGAACATATTTAACACCCATGAACTGCATCCTTAAAAATGAGCATGTTGGTAGTTCTCCCAACAACTGCACCACCTGGAGGAAGCTGCATGGGAGGCTTACACAAAGCAGTCTGCTGAGAAGCACATTAATGGCATACAGGCTGGTCTCACCTCACAAGACGCTTCCAGCCCTGCCATCGGCCCTAACCGCTGGGTGACTGTTCTCACGTCTCCTGCAAACAAATGCCGGAGCAGCCATGCCTCCGAAAGAGTCCAGTCCACGTGCTCAGTGTCACTTCTCCCTGGGCCTATTCACATGCGGTTTTAGAATTGCTTCTAACGTGTAAAATCCAAACTGTCATCAAGATAGGTACGTTAATGAAGTTGAGTGAGTAAAAACGTCACGAGGCACCGAGCCGCTTTTCACTAACAAAGCACACAGCATCGGCACGGCGTGCAGAACCGGGCAGCTACAGCACAGCAGCACCGTACAGTAGGGACATGCTACCGTGAAGCAGTGACATGCCACCGTAGTGACATGCTACCATGAAGTAGTGACATACCACCGTAGTGACATGCTACCGTGAAGCAGTGCCATGCCACCGTAGTGACATGCCACCGTGAAGCAGTGACATGCCACCGTAGTGACATGCTACCATGAAGTAGTGACATGCCACCGTAGTGACATGCTACCGTGAAGCAGTGACATGCCACCGTAGTGACATGCTACCATGAAGCAGTGACATGCCACCGTAGTGACATGCTACCATGAAGTAGTATCATGCTACCGTATTTGAAGAAATTAAACGAATGTGCACACTAGGAACAACTCCATTGCATGAAATGCACAGAACATTCGGAGTTCTCTTTTTAGACCATAACTTCTTACAAGATTTTAGTCTCTCACTAAAAGCCAGCCACAGGAGATCTGACAGACTCTTACACTGAAGTAGTTCTCAAATTTTTTCTCTCACACTTCTTGACACAATTACAAATTAATGAGACCTTAAAGGCCTTTTATTTATGTGTTATAAGTACTGCTATTTGCTAAAATAAAAATAAAACAGGCATTTTAGAAGTATATTCATTAACATTAAGTAATAATAATATAACTTTTACGTACAACATGCATACATGTGTTTATGAAAAATACTTTCCAAAAGAAAAATATTTCCCTAGGTAATGGGGCATCACTTTACGTTTTTACAAATCTTCTTAAAGGTCGCCTTAAGCAAAGAAGCTGCACTCTCAGATCTGCTTCTGCATTTGTTATGCTGTGACCTGGCTGAAACACGTGCACACAATCCGACTTCCCAGAGACGGGCATTCAGAGGGGAGGAGCATTTTAAAAGGCCTTTCAGATAATCATACATGTTCCCCTCGATATTACACCAAATCTCAGCAAGTCAGTTTTTCCAGGATGGGTTGAAATGTGGATGCTGAACCGTATTTATGGCCTTTTTTGCACTTGGTCTCTATAGTGTGTGCCGTGGAGCATACAGACCCCCAAGTAATGGAGAACTTACCACCCCTCCCCCATGCTGGGAGTGCTGTGGGCACAGAGCCCAGCTCCCTGCTAGCATTGACCGCCAGGACAAGGCTGCCTCACCCAAGGTCATACTCAGCTCCAGGGGCAGCCCTACCTGTGCCTGTGGGAAGTGGGGATGCAAGGCACGGAGGCCTCAGCCTAACCAGAATGACCCTGAAGGGCACCCGCTTCAGAACGTGCCCAGGGCCTGCAGAGCTCTGTGCAGATGACACTGCTGCCTACCACCTCCCTGCGCCAAACTGTGCCTTCTCCACCCCCGCCCCTTCCCCAGCCCCTCCCTCCACAGGGGCCGATCCCAGGACAGGACGTCACTGACTACACCTGCTCCACAACCTCCACCTCAGGGCTGACTTCCAGAGGAATCGAACCTGCGGCAGGAGGTCAGGAGTCCCCCAGCAGAGGGTGAGGTGGCAGGGGGCACCCCCAAGGTGCAGAGCAGCCACCGCTTTTCAGTGCCACTTCAACAGGCTGGTGGCAGTCATGTGAAGGAGCCAACCCCAGCCCTGCCCATCCTCCACACACAGCCACCTTCTCACTGGCTCCTGCTGCCCCACAGCCTCTCGTCCTCACTCACCTGCCCCAGCCCCACAGAGGACGACAGTCCCTCCCTCGCCTACATTCTCAGTCACCTCGGTCCCCTCAATCAACGCCCACGTGGCAAAACCACAACCCTGCTTCCAATCGACTTTCTGTTTGCTTTGCAGCTGAGCAAGGCAGCAAACCTGGCGTAGGAACACACACCATCATCTGACTGTATCCATTTCGGTTTAAAATGGGATTCCATTGTCAGTTCAAGGGAGCCATCAGTGTGCCAAAGCACTGTGCCACAGAGGCACAATCGGGGTCCCAGTCTGAACGTGGGACCAGACATCCGATGCCAATCTGACTGCACATGTGTGTCCACTACACGTCTCTAACTTGGCATGTCCAGGACAGGACTGGGATTGCCATTCCCACAAAAAAATGTGCTCTACCTATATCCCTCTTATCTTCACATTTTCCCTACTTCTAGAAGTAAGACTGAAGAGTTTTCAAGGCAGAAGTCACTATTAAAAGTAAGACCAACATATCCGTTGCTATGAAGTAATCACATGCTCATTAAGTCATGACTGACTTTGTCGTAAATTCAAACGTGGGTCAGTGGGAAGCCTCAGGATGAGTTTAAGCCATCCTTATGAATTAAATAGCACTGCGCTTCCATTTTTAAATTATCTGGCACAAGAAATTAGGCTGCTCTTGGGCAAGGCTAATTTAACCCCCGTTAAATAAATAAGTAAGTAAGTAAGTAAGTAAGTAAGTCAGTCCCGGGATTTAGAATCTCATTTGTTAAGAATAATACAACTCAACTGCATCAGCCAAAAAGAGGATATTATGAAATTAATTTCAACACTTGATTTTATAAGTGAACAGATTAAACCAAAAAAAAGCATGTACTTTCTCTACCCAAATTTCATTTTATTAGCAAATATGCATTTCCAAAATTAGGTTGCATCAGAACATCGACCATAATTGGAATTTGAAGAACCCACCTGTGTAGCTGTGTCTGCTAGGAAAGTAAGAAATGAACAAATGTGGTTTTAAGTGATAAATCACAAAAGGTAACATGCTTTGCCTTCTCCTCTAACTCCATCAGGCTGACAGTCACAACAGATAGGACCATGCATCCGTCCAGTCACTTGATTTTGTGAGAACTGGTTTGACTGGCGTGGAGTAAACACATGAAAGAATGAAAGAGAAAGGAACGATGGATGGGCAGCAGCACACTACACTGAGTCGAGGTGGGCTGCACATGCGGGGGACAGCGCAACCGAGAGGCACTAAAGCCCACTGCGCTGTGGTGGGGGTCGGGCAGCAACAGCCTCGCCTTCTCGAGTCCGGGGACCGAGCCTACACCATGCTCTGACTGAGAGACAGAGTGTGATCCCACGGTGATCACAGTAACATTGAAATTCAATGTGGTTCTTAGACCTGTCCAGAAATAACTTACAGAGTAACAACAAAATGTCAGCCCTATCAAGTGCATTTAAAATGTGTTCCCCAGAGCACCACAGACCACTAAACATAGTCAAGTTAACTCTTTTCCAACGAAGTGCACCCTCCCAAGGAGCACCAAAGCACACACAGGACGAGAAGGTGAGCACCTGACCGTGCTCACGTTACAAGCGGTGCAGAGCAGCAGAACTGCAGCCAATTGTCTGAATACTGCAACTTTCCACGCAGTTTCCGATGGTAATTATCTATACCTATACCCATGCTGCTTCCCTGTCCTAACCCCGAGATTCAAAGTACGATATAAAACTCCTGAACAGATTCGAATTAATGACTGCTCAATTCTGAGTTACGTTATTCCCAAAGATGCACACACATCCAAAAGGCTCTCCATTTTTTTGACCCAGATCACACAGCCTCTACCACCATCACACAGAACACCTTCCTCGAGAGCAGCACTTCTGACGACAATGCCGGAGCACTCCGCACCTGACCCCACGCCCCACGGGAGGACCCACTTCCAGAAGTGACCTGCACTGGTGGATGACAGCATGAGGCTGACCTGAGGGCGGTGGGTGCTTCAGAACGGCCACAGGCATCTCTGTCATTTACCCAAATGCAACAATTGGGGGACCCTCTAGCAACTAGAAAGATATTTAAGATAATCATGAATCATACACTTCACTTTAAATCACACACAGAATTCGTTCCTCTGCTGTGTCCAACTGTAACAAGGCCAGCGCAGAATAAAATTACCGCTACCTTTAGACAGGACCCTTGAGCACTAAAAAATAGCTCACCTTCTGTGGTAAGCAATAAACAAACCACTCCAAAGACAACAGCTTCCCATTAATGTAAAGACCTCTATTTTTAACATCATGTGCTAAGAAATACAACCTTCTATCACTATCATGCCATGAGTCAAAGTTAATCTCACTCCAGACATGACTTTTAAATTATTTACTCCTTCAATAAGTATTTCGTGTGGCCCACTTTGTCCAGCATTGCTTAAGACATCAGAGGCTCAGCCAGGGCACAGAGCGCTCTGTCACTGCGCGACTCCTTCTCCAAATTTAAAAACTAGCCAGTAAAACACATCTCCATGAACTGGAAGCTAAGTAGGATAAATATGGAATAGATGACATTTTCCATGCATACTAAAACATCCTATAAGTCTCAAATGGACTCAAGACTCACAGATCTCTATCTTCCAAAGAGGTGAAATTCAGATCTCATCAAAGAGACAAAAACATAAAAGTACTCCAAGAAAAGCAATTATAACCCAGAATTTCCCATGAAATTTCTCATCTAGGGCATTACTTGAAATAGCACTAATGTTACTCATAATTCCCCAAAGCTGAACGTAACCACGTACTTCCGCAGGAAAGTGGCTAAGTATCACTCAGCAGCCAGGGAACAGACAAGTGGCCCACGCCACCTTCTGCCAAGTGTTAGCAGCAGACCCCAAACGGGTTGCTTTCAACATGTGGCCATTTACTGTACACGAAGGTGTGTAACTGCAGGTGTGTTCCAGTCTGTTTTCATTTCCAGGGGGTACCTACCCAGAGGCAGAGCTGCTGGGTCATGTGCTCGTCCTGTTTTATAGTCTTTTGGGACACCACCATCGTGGTTTTCAGTTTCTGCTTCCTTTTGCATTCTTACCAGCAGAGCGAAAGGGCTGCGGTCGGGCCACAGCCATGCCAGCGCTTCTCTGCGGGGCTTCTCTTCACTTTCATCGTCCAGCCGTCTGAATGGGTGTGCAGCCGGACCCCACTGTGCTTTGGATGTGCACTCCCCTAACGATGGTGATGCTGGGCATCTCTTCAGGTGCCAGCTGTCAGTCTGGGCATCTTCTTTGAAAAAACATCTACTCAAGTCCTTTGCTTACTTTTAAATGTTGTATTTTTACTGTTAGGTTGTAGGAGTCATTTATGTTCTGGACATTGACCCCTGATCAGGTTTATGCTTTACCAATACTCTCTCTTTTTTCACGGGTTGCCCTTCTACTTGCTGACTCGTCCTTGGATGTATCCATTGACTCTTTCCAGGACAAGCACGAACAACCAAACAAGGCAGAGAGGAAACGGCATCCGTACAGGCTGGGCAGTGTGGAGGTGGGTAAACCAAACCCTTTGTTGGCAGTTCAGTACAGACTGAGCGAGGGATGTGTGTGGAGAGAGACAGAAACACAGGTGCAAGGGTGGTCTTGAAGGGTCCTGGATGGTGATGCAGGGTTCGTCACAGCAGTGACATGGGACAACTCAAGGGAAAAGGCAGACATTTGTGGTTTAAAACACCCTCTTGGACATCAGCAAGGAGGACGGCCTTGAGAGGCATCCTTTTGCACAGACTCGATTTGCACCTTCACCGGGTCGGCTCCTGTTAACCCGGTCGCCACCGCTGGACTCCAAGGAAGCGCTCTAAGGCCACGGGAGCGTCATTAATAAGTCTGTTTCAAACAGTTCTCACACGCATTTAACTGGGAAAGTAACCACGGTTGTTGGTGCATGCTTTAGATAAACTCTCTAAATGAAAAACATGCGAATTCCAAAATAAGGAGTCTTGACTACAGTGGATCTAAGGACTTTTACAACCGTTAGCCTCAGATCAATTTCTAAAACACTTATAATTACTCCAAGATACGGCATTCTTGTCATCATTTTCATCACTTCCTGCTCAACTGGTTTGGAAGTTTAAAAACAGTCCTCCTTTGTGGCATCTCTGGTCAACGTTCTCTGCTTCGTGAGTCATTCTTGACACTGCTCCGTGATTTATAGACTGGAGACGTGGGAGCCTCCCCTTTTCTGCGTATTGTCCCCCAAAGTGCACTTTCCCCCAAATATTCGCAATGTTTTCCCATTAGGTTTTAAACTGTGCCAAAACCAAAAGGAACATTTACATTCACACTCAAAAAACATTAGTCATGTAGATTCTAGCAAAACTGCAAAAGAGTAACTAGCAAACTAGTTGCCCACAAACTGCATTCCTAGAAGTTTCACAAACATTTGAGAGACAGGGTTTGCTTCAGGTTCAAAAGATGGAGCTCCGGCATTAAAACATCTGCAGGTGAGGTGCCAGTGACGCCACCTCGACACTCCACCCAACGAGCATGCAATGCGCTACGGGGAGCCCGCAGCAGGCCAGGCAGAGGGCAACTTCACCACACTGATCACTCTAATAGTGAACGACAGACCACAGATTGTGAAAAATCCACTCAAAGTGTCTTATCAAATCTCCTTCACACCTTTCAGTACTTCACAATGTCGTTAAGATCAAGTCCAAAGCTCTCGTACAGGCCTGAGAAGGTCCTACAGGAGTCTCCACTCACCAGCACCGCCTCTCCCTCCGGAGCATCCCAGCAAAGCCCTCTGTACCTCGGGCACTTTCTGTCTTGGCCCACTCCCCATCTATCGAGACAACTCCCCCTCAGGCCTCAACTTAAATTCTACTGTCTCGGGGAACCTTTCCCAGCCCCCACGAAACCAGATCCTCCTGTTACCCGCACTCACTCCCTGCTGACCATCCTTGTTAACAGTTTCTAAACACTTTCCAGCTTTTCTGAGACGCAAGGATGTACAGCTCCGTGTACGTCCAGGGTGCCGGGAGAATGATTTCTCTTACGCACGTCATGCAATGATCGCCAAAGTACATTTAGTTAACATCCTCTGTCTCACAGAGACAGAAAAAAGGAAAGATAAAAAATGGTTCCCTTGTGATGAGAACTCTTAGGGTTCACTCTCAAGAACTTTCATATTCCAGTACTATAAAAGCAGACAAAAAATATCCAAAAACTTACAAAATGGTAAGAAAAAGGAGTGACTGAGCATATTCACTGGCGGAACTGCTATGCCAGCCAACTTTCTCTCAACCGCTCTGCTGCTCTCCGTCAGACTGCACACCCCCCACTCCAGCTTCTCTCAGAAGTAAACCACAGCCAGCCCTGCTGCCCTGCCTTGTTCCTGCTGCTCCCCAGGCAACAGCTGCGCCACATCTGCTCTCGCATAGGCCCCAAAGTCAAGGACAAGGGTTCTCAAAGGTGAGTTTGTCAAAACACAGCCGGAAGGCCCCTACACAGGAGTGGCCTGGGGTGAGGCCTGACCTATAACGTTTCTAGCTAGTGTCCACAACAACGTGCAGGGGACCACAGTTTGAGAATCAGTGGCCTAGACCAAGAGCCAATTCCTATAAGAAGCCTTCTGAATTTGTATACCTCTTCATGGCCTCGGTTCTGACCAGCATCATCTCAGTAAGGTACACCACACACTTCATACGTGACTACACACCATCCATCCCTGCTCCATCACAATTTCATAACTTCTTCCCACACCACAAGAGCATAAGTGCGTGACTAAACACAGGGAAGACAGCCTGCTGCTGTGGCTCTGTCACAGAGAGACTGGGACATGGCACAACCAGACACACGTGCCAACGCACAGGCCTCAACCGACTGGCTGAAAGAGACCAGTGAGAATTTTGCAATCTCAAGCAAATGTAATTTCATTAAAAAATCCTACTTGTTAGACCTTATGCTAGGTATTTTCAAATGTACACAGTCAACAAATACTGAAATAATCTTAGTTTTTGGTTGGTCATTATCTACCCTATACAAAACTGACCTCGAGGGGAGCAAGTTTATACTGGGTTGGCCAAAAAGTTCATTTGGTTTTTCCCCATAGGATGGCTCTAGTAGTGCTCAGTTGCCTGTAACTTCACTCAAAACAGTTTTGTTAGACTGTGTGACAGCTGTCACATCAGCGTGCATTGAAAAAAACTCTTACCAAAAGCGATGAGTTTTTGTGTAATCATTTTAATATTGAAGATGGAAGAAAATACATAATATTTTCAGCATGTTATGCTTTCTTATTTCAAGAAAGTTGAAAATGCAACTAAAATGCAAAAACGGATTTGTACCATGTGTAGAGAAAGTGCTGTGACTGATTGAACGTGTCAAAAGTGGTTTGCGAAGTTCCGTGCTGGAGCTTCCTCACTGGACGATGCTCCACAGTCAGGCAGACCAGCTGAAGTTGATAGCAATCAAGTCAAGACATTAACTGACAGCAATCAACGTTCCCCCACTTGGGAGACAGCTGACATACTCAAAATATCCAAGTCAATGTACTTATTGGTGAATATGGAAAAATGTGCTTTTTATTTTACGGAAAAAAACTATACAGACTTTTGGCCAACCCAGTGTACTGCTCGTTCTACAATTACATGCCCATGGCAGGCGCTCAGTAAGTGTCTGTCTGCTGACGCACTGAGTGGCTGGTGACAGAAATGAGGAGTGCCTGGCCACATTCCAGCTATAACTCGCCACCCAAATAAGTGTTTCTAGAAATGACTATTCAACTTTTGGTTAATCCAGATCAATGTTAAATATCCAGGAAGGTTTTAAGGGATAGATTTTTTTTAAAACTTAGAAATATTTATATATATCATTTATCTTTCACAGGTTTTTATTTCATTTTTTTAAATCTGTGTTATACGAAACAAAGTTTGAAATGTTGAAAAGAATTCTAAATAAATACAATTTCTTTTATTAAACATTTTTATAACATGTATAATTAGCAAGTAGAACTTTTATAAAAAGAAACACTAACCAAAACAAAATATTTTCAAAAATCCAATAGATCGTAACATTTTCATTAGAATCCCTCATAAACAAAATTTTGCTCAGGACATACACTAGCAATGGCGAAGGTACAAATAATAGCTACCACCAGGAGGAGCCTCACAGACACTGTAAACACGGCTTCAGAAATCAGCCTGCAACAAAGCTACTACAGTCACGTGAATCAGTTTCATAATCACTAACAAAATGCATGATGATCTGATTTAATCTTTAAATTAATCATCAAAACCCCAATCCATTCAGTCAGATTGCAACAGAGCCTCAGTCACCAAGCACAAGTCACTTTGATGACCTGCCCAGACACTCCCAAAAAGAACACGTTACCTAGGCACCTTTACAATCACATGAACAATTGACAAACTAATGGAAGACACCAAATGACTTCACAAATGAATTACTATCAACTTTACCCGCTTCTAGTTACCAGACAGTAAACTCGTGTTTGCTTTTAATTACGATCAAGGCATTCAACACATATTCTGGTTTGCATTACAAAAAATAAAAGAAGTTATGAAAGTTCTATGTGAGGCTGTAATTTCAATACCTGAAGTAACAACATCTTGGACCATTTCCACCATGTTTTCTTCTTATGTGTGATATCACTGAGAGGTACTGCACCACGTACTGTCCTACTTACCGAAACCTTCTGGCAGTGCACGCTGTGGCAGATGCACATGCGCCATTAACTTAATACCCCACCACATATACACACCAGCATGACAACATCTGCCGTGTACAAAGCAGAGCAAATGCTGTGCAGTCTGCATCTCAGGAGGCATAACTTAAATCCCACTACTTCCCAGTATGAAGTCTCTAACAGTTTTAATTGAATGAAAATTAAATCCCATTTTTAGAATTATGGACAGACTAGAAATACTATATACTATAGTATATAGTATATACTACATACTCTTTGAGGGAAAGAAACTACCCATGTATTTGATGAAAAATAATTAAGGCAGCTGAAATCAGTATTTTCATTATTAATTATTTGACACTTATAAGCTCACCAATAGCTACATGGACGGCTACTGAGTATTTTAAACATGGGAGTATAATAAAAAGTATTGGCCAGAAACCATGGCATTGCTACTCATAATTTTTAGACAATTTGAGTTTAATCAGTCACCCTCTTGAGTACTAAATATCTTCCCTTTCAGAAATGAGTATCACAGTTACATTTTTAAAAATTAATTCACACATTTCTAATACTATTCTAACACACACACAAAAACATCAATTACGGGCATGCTGACTTCCAATGTTCTCACTCCTTCATGCACCCTTTTGAACACGACCACCATTACTGACTAACCGTTACCCACATTAGAAGCCGGAAGGGAACACTGCCGGGAGGGAAGGAAATCCGTGACTCCCTGCACGTCACAGAGAGGCTGCAGTGGCACCAGGCCATGCAGGTGCATTCCATCTTAGAGTGTTCTTCCAAGAAATGCAGGGTTGGACCTGCATAGTACCCTAACTTTTATCTACCAGTTTTATACTTATACTTTGATATGTGTATAGATGTCAAATAGTTTAGTAATCTGAATGTTGATGAGTACCATTTGGGCCTGTCAAATTTACTTTGGATAAAAATTAGCATAAAAATGTAACATTCAGTGAAATACATCATGACCAAGACAATTTTCTTTCTTTCCCAAGTTTTTCCCAAATGTAACTGTGGTTTTAACCCTTTCGGTACGAGCGCCGGATATATCCGGCACCCATCTGATGACCTGTGTGGACGAGCGCCGGATATATCCGGCGCCCATACAATGGCTCACAATGGCTCACCTCGTACAGCGGGAGTGTCGCAGTGGAAAGAGCGCTCGTACCGAAAGGGTTAAGGGTGTATATGCCTCAGTGGTTTCTGAGGAAATGTATATAAATTTTTAAATGATTATTTCAGGTTATTTAAAAAATGCTATCTCTAATTGAAAACTGATTGTTTGGAATGTAGAATCAGAAGTCGTCCTTCAAAAGGCAATTTGCCTTGAAACTTCATGCATCTGAAATGAAATGGCATGAAAGCAATGTCGCTGAACTGAAATCAAGAACAGTGAACTCTGAAAAGTCAGTCTCTCAGGACATGTGGTAGTCCACCTTTCCCCACCCCCTTCTCTGTCAACACAACACTGAAAGTGACTCCCTGTGGTCCCAGGCCTCCACAGGGCCACGCTGGCTCCAGGCCTCCGAGGCTGGACTGTGTGTGCTAAGCCTCCCTGTCAGGCTAACTAGAAGGAAGCAGAAACTTCTGACTCCTCCTGCTTCTTAGAGCTGGGAGTTCCTCAGAAACTTACCAGCCCAGCACGTGAATGGTGCTTTACACATAGTTTGCTGAATAAACGAGATGACAAGGCCCTTTGATGGATTTAAGAATATATGTTCTATAATTCCTTCCCTCCAGAAGCTTCTACATGAGAGTGAGGGAGATAAGGAACGCATGCATGCAGTCTGGTGCCAGGAGCAATATGATGACCAAGTGTAATGACGAGTGTCCTAATGGTTCAGGTGCAGTCTTAGCATCTGCCCCTCCCTCGTGCAGTCATTCATTCATTCGCTCACTCATTCATTCATTCACTCCTCCTCTCACAAACATTCACAGCACCCACCCTGCGTGTCAGCTGTGTAGTTCAGGGAGGGATGCCCAGAGCCCATGCCCTCTGCCGCCCACACAGGCCCAGTGCTGTCCAGTGCATCCATCTAGACAAGAGGCTGGTCCTCCAGCTCCCCTGCAGTATCAGCATCTGCCCAGTGGACAGAATTCTCTCTGCCTGGTCTTCACCAACTGCCCCGAAGGAAAGGGCGACAACAGGAGACAAAGGGGACAAGCCGTGGAAGCACAGCTTCTCTGTGGTCACCCAGAGTCGATGCATCCTGCCCAGTGTAACTGAGAGAGTCCCATGGTCTCTCTTGTTCAGTGTCTGGTCTACAAGTGCCGACCCAAGTGTAAGGCTCTTTATAGAACACCGAACAGACAAAGGAAAACCAGCTGAGATGACACAGGAAGTTATCACTCAAAACTCTTGTGTGCAGAAAGCTGACCATTTTAAAAGCAAATATAATTTGAAATTTAAATAACCATCCCTTTGGTCACTTAAAAATGTGAATTTTTAGAGCTGATCTTCCTCTAAGCACAACAGACCATTACACAATCTCCCTATAGAACAGAACATTTCACTATGAGGTTGGTTTATCAGTGGTTAAAAAGTAAAAATAAATATTTATTACTTAGAATATATAAAATGTGCACATTACTTTTTCTGGCACTGTTTTCCTTATTTCATTTCCTTTTACTAAACTGACACGAAACGGAACCTTCTGCAGAGACCTGTCTCACTGTCCGCAAACCAGTCCCCACGACCCCCACCTGGCACACTTTCCACGCACGGGGACAGAGACACTGCCTGGAAACCCTCCCCGTAAAACCTTCCTCCGCGAGAGATGCTCACTGAGCAGGGTTGGGAGAAGAATAAGGGCTGTCCGAGGACAAAGCAACATGTAAAACCCACGGAAGAGGAAGGGAGAGGACAGAAACAAAACGCCCCAACCGGCCACGTCCTGGCCCCCAGCGGCGTGCGGGAGAGAAAGGCGTTTCGCCGGCTTTCTGCTCTTCAGAGAAGACAGAGAAGGCTTTTCTCAAATGTCCACGCGAGCCGGGGCTGAGCCTCGTTCTCAGCACCCAGTCTGCAAGGGCTGTGTGGAAAGGGGGCGGCCCGAGACCATCTCGTGCCCAACTCCGTGTGAGAGGAGGGGAGAGGCTCCTCGCAGACTGTGGAGGTGGGACTAAAGGCTTCTTCCCACACACTCCTGCCTCCAAACTCTTGCATCCTTGTTTGTCCCTGACGTCTTGGGTGACGTAGTCACTCTATGCCCAACTATTGCCCCACTGGCCAGGAAGCCACAGGTGTACCGCTCTTCATTATCAGTCGCTAGCCCTGGCAGGGTCACTGTTAAAGTTATCTCCTTACAAGGTCCAGTTTTTCTTCCAGCATAACTGAGTACTGCTTCAGTGATGCATTCTTAATATTATATACCATTACAATATTAATATAAATATGAACATTTTTATTTTAATATTCACACTTTAATATTACATTCTATTTTATTACTTATATACTTACATGATCTATTATATTTCTATTAATTTGTATAATGCTAACGTAAGATATTAAATTAATATTCTTAATATTCAAAAATATTCTTAATAACTATATAACTTGAATACATATATTAAACAGTTTAAAGCCTTACCTGATTAGCTAATACAGAAAACAGATTTGGGTGATATGGGAAGACACATTTACAGCAAGTGAAGGGTTAACTCTCACTGAAACACTAAAACAGCACCCAAAACTTTCATTTTCTGAGACCTTCACTCAATTTCCTATCTCATATACATCGTGTATTCTTGCAGAGAATTTGTATCTGTCTTTACACAGCAAACTGAAATGTGTGTCTTTCCATGGTGTGCCTTCAGCACAGCCCAGCCACACGTTTCAAAGTGTCAAATGTTGTTTTCAAATGTTCGTGGGTTTTTATAGTGAAATCGGACATGTCAAGCCCTGTCCTTGGCATAAGATGATCTGACTGTTTGAGAGGAACACTCCTGACTCTGTAATTTATCTCCCTCTGTCCTTCCCTCCCCTCTGCCCCCCCCCACACACACACTCATACACATGTGCTTTAAAAACTACTCTGTGTTTCAATGTCAAAAGCTCTCTTTTTAAAAGTGAAATAGGCCAGTCAGAGAAAGACAAATATCTTATGATTTCACTTGTGTGTGGAATCTGAAGAACACAATACACAAGAAACAACATAGAAACAGACTCACAGATACAGAGAACAGGCTGCAGTCAGAGGGGAGGGTGTTTGGGGGACTGGGTGAAAAAGGTAAAGGGATTAAGCAAAAAAATTTTAATTTAAAAAATAAAAAGCTTACTTTTATTATAAAAATTACGTAAAAAAATTAGAGAAACTCTCAAAGCTAGAGTGAGGAAAATCAGCTGCAAGCAACATACTAGGAGCATGCTTCCAACAATACATTTCAAGAAGGACGACTTTTAACTTTATAACACTTTTGCTATACTAAATAAATATCCAGAAAACAGTATCTATTTCAGTGTTTTTAATATAAAAGATCTTCATGTAATTGGAAGCATATTTGAAATTAATTTCTGCTCTAAAATAATGTTCTTAGAAATGAATGCTTGGCCAAACATAAGTCACTCAAAACTGAAGCTACACTACGATGCTCAAGTCCTGGATGGGGACGCACGCCCTCGGCTTGGCAGGGCACGTACGTGCCTGCACATCCTTCAAGCCCACCCTTCTTTCACCAGCAGAACTGCCGCTTCTGTGTATAAACGTGATGAAACATTCAATGCAAAGTCAACAGGTCTTTTCCTACGGGCACACATTCAAATTGTTCAAAGACTTCATTTTATAAAATATATTAATATAAATATAGCTTTGCAATATGAAGATTATTTTTGGAATCATTAATCATAATCATTAACTATAACCAAGTCTAATACTGCATTTTTAATGTATTTAAATTTTCAAAAATTATTTGCCAAAATTTATTTTTAATCAAGGAGCTTTCTTGTGTGTGTGTTCTCTCTCATTCCAGCTTGAAGTCATCTCTTCAAACAGAATAAAAACTACCACGAAGTGAAAACGCTAGGACGTGCTGGCTCCATTCCCACTTTCCGGCACGGACCGAGTGCCAGCTCTGGCCCCCGAGCAGCAGAGCACGGCTCACCTTCGGGCCTGTTGTTCTTCCTTTTCAGCCATTTCTCCACCGTCTCTGCGCTGACGCTCTCAGAGACAAACTCATCTAACACCTGGGGGTGAAGAGAGAGATACGCCTTCACCTTTTCATCTGTCAGACCTGGAAAAGAATTGAAAAGAATAATGGTATCATTACACTGACTGATTTAAAATTTGAGCACAAAAAGAAAAGATGCGCACACATGCAACGGAGTATCATTCAGCCAGAGAAGGAATAGCGGCCTCATACCCACTAGGACAGGGAGGGTCCCTAAAACAAGTACAACAGGACAGACACGGGGACGAATCTTCCAGGGTTCCACTCGCACGCTGTGTCTAGCACAGGCACAGTCATAGAGACAAGGTGGATTAAGGGCTTCCTGGGGCTGGGGAAGAGGGAAATTTGTAGAGTTTCTATTTTGAGTGAAGGCATCTTTTGGAAGTAGAGGAAGTGAGGGTTGTACACACTGGGAGTGTATTTAATGAACTGAACACTTGAAATGGCTAAGATGGCAACCTTCTGTTGTATACATCACCACTATAACAAAGAGGTAAAAAAGAAGTTAGGACATCAGTGATTTGGAACTACAGACGTTACATCATGAAACAGCTGTCTCCCACCCACAGACTCCAATGGCACATCTGGACTGATGCCATGTCCCAGCTGTGCATCACGCCCCACAAAGTGCTTATCTGTTGTGTGCAAACAGCTATGACAGGGTTGACACTCAAGGTGAACGAAACTCTGGCAACACACGAAACAGGAATATACCACTGATACCTTTTAGGTCCTAAAAGGTGTCCAATGAGCAAGTTCTTATCACTTACTGTTTACAACACAAATCCTACTTTTGCTCAGGGGCACTAAATCCAGTGACTGTCGCTTCAGAATAACCTTGAAATGTGGCATCACTATCCCGTGTCTGTAGTCTGTCTCCCCAGACAACTTTCACAGTCCAATGATAACTGTACTTCAATGTACACAGGATTTTCAAAGCGCCTTTAAATGTTCTCCTACTGAATAGGTAAACTTCTGTTTTGCATTTGGTGCTTCATGTTGGTATGCTTGATGAAGTATTGTTTCTACTACTGTATCCACCCTGTAAATTATTCAATAAAGTACCATCCTTAGGCGTGGTTAGGTGAAAAAGACAATAGAAAACTATACTTCAAGGTGCAAAAAGAAACAAAAGAAGCAAATCTTTGTGACTCCAGGAAACAGACTGCACATGGCAGCCTCAGAAAAGGCCCAGAGTCCCCGGTGTCCCAGCGTCTACAGGGACCAAGTCACGACCCCTCGGGTTCCACAGCAGAAGAGAGTCACTAACTGAGAAGGCAGATGGGCTCTCCTGTGAACTCAGCCCTGGACCAGTCCTCTCCAACAGTGCATTTACAGGGAGGTGCAGAGACAGAGAAAGAACGGTTTCTACAGAGACGGGCATTCATAATAGAGGTTTTAAAAATGAGGCCCTGTCTGTGTTCACCCTGCAAGTTCTACTGGCAAAGCTCCACAAGGTGTTAAGTGTAAGAGGCCCATTAAAGTAAGAGAGAGGCCCCCTGAGAGAGCCAGTGACAGCCCAGACAGAAAAGCACAGGGTGTTGGAGCAAGCTGACGGCAGACACACAAGGCACACTTCATGCTCTCTTTGATTCTGGCCCCACAGCGGCAGATAGCTGATGTTCGATTCCATCTTTAAATGTCCTTCCACCACTTTGGTGACACCCACCACACAGTTCTTATCATAAATCCCATCTGTGCGTCCTTCTGCTTTCTCTTCAGTTACTGATGATGAGGACGGCAGAATCTAAATCGGAAGTCCATGTATTTTTGAACTCCAGTCCTTGGATATTCTTCTACCACCTCAAGCTCCCTCTTGACTCAAAACTAAGTGATTCATCTCCTGCCACTTCTTCCCAAAGTGATTTTAACTCTCCACTTTCCTTTTCCTGCTACTCTCCACTTTCTCAGAAACCCAGGCTGAAAATATAAAGTCGTAATTGACTCATCCTTCCTTGTCATCTCATTGCATCTCAGTGTATTATTACACAAGTCTTATTTGCCAAATTACAAAATTACATATCTGACAAAATATACAAAGAATGCTTAAAACTCAACAAGAAAAACAACCCAATTAAAGACGAGTCAAAGATCTAAACAGATACTTTCCTTAAGAAGATAAAGGTATGGCAAATAAGCATATGAAAAGATGCTCACTTTTCATTAATGAACTGAAAGTAAAATAAGAAAAATGAGATCTCACTACATGTCTATCAGAGTGGCTATAATTAAAGAAACCGAACCCCAACTGTTGGTAAGGACGCCCAGCAACAAGGATTCTCATTCACTGACAGTAAGAACGCACAATAGTCGTCACTTTGGAAGACTTTTTGGCAATGCCTTAGAAAGCTAACTACAGTCTTCCCATGACCCAGCAGTCACACTGCTAGGTAATTAATTACCCAACGGATGTGAAGACTCGTGCCCACACAAAAACCCACATGTGACTGTCTACAGCAGTTCTACTCACAATCAATCACCCGAAACGGCAACTACCAAGGAGCCCTACAATAGGCAAGTGGACACGCAAGCTGTGCATGTCTGTGTGATTCAATTTGATGTCGCAATAAAAAGAAATGAGCTAACCAGCCACAAAACACATGCATAACTCTAAAATGCCTGCCGCTACGTGCACAGTCTGAAAAGGCCGCGTGTTGTACGGCCCCGATCACACAGCATTCTGGAAAAAGCGAAAAGAGAGAAAGAGAGCACAAAGGCCAGCAGTTGCAGGGCATTCACAGGAAGGGAGGAAGACCAAACGGGGCACCTTGCAGGGCAGTGAAACCATGCGGTATGACACTACCATGGGGAATACATGACATTGTGCATGTGGCAAAAACCCACAGGACTTCACAGCACAAAAATAAACTTGAATGTATACAAATGGTAAAACCTTTGGAAGGCCAGGGTGTCCCAGGACGGAAGTTGGAATGTGACAAAGTAGAGTGAATGCATGGAGTAGCCTCGCTGAAGGACAGCACCTTGTGGAGAAGGTGCTGCCCTACAGAATCTGCAGGGGAGTGGAGTCTGGAAGACCGAAGGCCAAAGGAACCGCACGCCCTCACTGTAGTACACTCCAGCTGGTTCAGCGTTACCCCGTGGGGTCAAGCCCAGTAATTCTGGCACCACTATTCACGCACACGGGAACCAAACAACTGAATAGGGGCGGGGGAGTGAGATTTCTCAGTGGTAGACCCCATGGGACACCACATACAAGCGAGAAGTCCAGAATGATCTACGCAGCATTAGCTGAATTAGAGACCGAGGTGTCAGTACGAACTGACACGTAGCTGACTAGAGATACAAATGGTCACACACAGAAATACTGGTAGAAATGTGCATATACCGGTAATACCAGTACTTAGGTTACTACTCACACATATATTTCCTTGCTACATCAGCAGTGAAGGCCTAGAAGCAACTATGTCCCGGTACCAAAAAGCACACATAGCACCCAGGTCTTGGTTTCTCATGCCGTTCCTTCCCAATAAAAGGAAAGACACCCTGGAGAGACGGCTGATTGTGAGACAGGAAGGAAATACCACCTGAAATGAGCTCACGTCACTCTGACCTATGCCAGAGAGCAAGGAAGTGAGAAACGTGTGTGCACGCATGCGCACGCACAGAGAATCACAGGTATGGCAAAAGGGCACAGCTGCTGATTGAAAGAGCTCCCAATGGTTCAAAACTGGAACAACTTGAGTAACAAAAGAAATATTGATGCAAAGAATAAAATAAACGTCCATGCTGTGGTCTGAAGGTCTGTGCCCCTCCAAAACTTCCTATGTTAAGATCCTAATCCCCAAAGATGATGGCGTAAGTATAGCCTCTGGTCAGGAGGGGACACCCCTAGGAACTGACTTGTGCTCTGTAAGAGTGGCTGCAGAGCCGTCCCAGCCAATGTAAGGATATGTAGAGGCTGTGACTCAGAGAGGGCTCTCACCAATCCAACCAGCACCGTGACCTTGAACTTCCCAGCCTCCATAACTGCAAGAAATAAGTTTATGTTGTTTCTAAGCTATCCAGTTCCTGGTCTTTTGTTAGAGAAGCGTGAATGGACTAAGACAATCCATGAGTCCATACTGATGTAAATAAATGACTGAAAAAGCAGAGAACAGACAAATCTCCCGTGAAGAATTATAAATAATTTATGTACATAAATACTCTGCCCTCAGAGTATTTATAAGGTAGAGTATAACACCCTGCTCCTTACAATTATTTTGTACAAATCAATCAAAACTGAATTTTTAAATATCAATTGAGTCACGAATGAGTCACGATGTCTAAGTAAACCTCTAGACTAAGTAAACTGATCAAGTCCTAGGGTTAAACGTGTGGAAGAGAATGAGCACATTTTGGTAGTAAGCTCCACTTAAAATGCCAGAAGTTAACACATAGCTTTCTGTCTCAAATGTCTCAAAAGATGTCAGTGTAAATTTCTCCCCAAATTACCATTCGCATCTCATGAAAGTATTTCCTTCAACACGAGCATGGCAGGAAGAGGAATTTCGTCATGGGGGATTAAATGTGCAGGCCTCTCACCTGCTCACCAGGGCGTGAGCCTGGCTTCCACTGTACGGGAATAGGGTGTGAGTAGAAACAGGAGTCACAAGAGCACCCACCACACAGGGCCACGGCAGTGTCCCAGTGAGAAGCCACAGGCAGCCTTTCCGCCTGTGCATTTAATAAGGGCACCAAAAAGCCGTGTTGCACCTGCATGCAGCCAACTCTCACACTTGTCCAAAGACTCACACCACAAGTTTAGAACTTGTTTCAGACTACAACTCCAAATTTTCTAGAACTCCAGTTTTTATTTTCGCATTTAACGTATGCTCACCTTCCTTAGCCATCAAAAGCAACGTACCTCTCCTTTCTTTAACATTTTAGCCACTTTCACACCCTGTTAACATCCGGATTTGCTGAGGGCCTTTTGGCCAACATAGAAGCATCCCAGAGTGAGACCCTGAAATGCCCCCAGCCGCACTCCCAGACAAGGGCAGATGTACGGATGATGAGAGAGTTTCCTTTTGTTTTCATGTAAGTGTGGCTCAGAGCTTCCGTAGCATCCCATGACCTGTACATCTTGTTTCTGTCAATAAAAGACCTGCTGCTTCTTTGAAGACGAACCTAATGAGCAGTGGGGTCAGACCAAAACTCTGTCACTGGCATATACTGACACCCAACGATCAAAAGTTTTCCACCCATAATCCACATTGTGTATCACACAGATACACACATAGACATTTACTGGGATAAATATCTATCCCAAAGCCATATGTACATTTGAACTTCTAATAAAACTACATTGTCTCTTCTATGCAACACTTTGCTAGGAGGCAAACAAATTATAAGGTTAATTAAACAGATAATCAGATTAACTGACTTTCATCCTCATTTCATTTTCTGACAACTGACAGGTGCTCCTGAGTAGGGGCCGGGTACCGTCACAGTGAGAGAGGGTATTCACGGGGACCCTGACAGACAGAAGGGACACACTAAGTCAGGGAGGGCTGGGAGAATTTCATTAGCTTTCACAACACCCACTGCAAATGTCACGAAGGGTTACAATCCAAACAGATCCAAAACTATCAAGCAGAGAGAGGTCCATGGGATAGGTTGGATGTGACATCGAACCTGAGAACACACAACAAAGGGCAAACTAAAAGACTGATAAATATTTTAGTAAAGGCAACGGCTCCTGTGGCTAGTGATTTGGCAGACAGCCTGAGGGATACATAAAGAATAGCTTCATTTTGACAATGGGTGATGCCTTTCAAGACACAGAGACAGACAGACAGACGAAGCCCAGCATCACTCCTACTCCGATGCTGTTGCTGCCCCGCAGAGCTCTATGGAAAGGACTAGCTCCTTCTGGCGTCGATGCACAACGATGCAAAGTAGGAAACACAACACTAACTTCACACCCGGGCCCTTCTCACCGTTTTATTTTTTAGTCCAACACACTGAGGCCACTTTCTTTTGTCTCCACAGAAATTTACAAGCTCCTAACTGCAGACCACACTACCATACTACCCTTTCAGTTCTGCTGTGCACAACCCACAAGTCAGCTGTTCCCGATGAAGACTGTGTGCGCGTGCACACACACGTGTGTCTATGAAAGTCTAACCCTTCATAAAGCCACACAGAACACAATGGCTCAACATTCAGCTTGTCAACTGCAGCCAAAGGTTTCCATCGGGACCCCACCCCTCTCCTCTGACAGAACTTTGACGCAAACCGCAGACACATGTCAACACAGTCACACACGCCAACGCGTGTCTCCAAACAGTAAGAACCAATCTCATCACAAGTGATGTGTTCATATACATGAAAAACTAACAGTTATTTCTAACACAATCAAACACCTCCGACGTTCGGGTTTCTAACTCTTGAATCTCCCTGTGGGCAGTTCTCCGACTGTGAGCCCAGGGTCCATCTACACACTGCAGGTGCAGGGGCTTCGTGGTTCTCACACGTTTCTCCTGTCCTGCACTTCCCTCCACCTCTGGTTTTTCCCCATTACAATTTATTACCGGAGAAAACAGATCTTTTTTTCCTACGGTTTTCTACAGTCTGGATTTTTCTGACTTTATCCCTGTGGTGTTGTTTAGCACGTTCATCTGCCCTCTGCATTTCCTGAAACTAAATCTGGAGGCCCGAACAGATGGAGGTTCAGGTTGGGGGCGGGGAGACAATTTTTCTAAGTGGCACTGCTTTCCGTCAGAAGGGTCAAGCCACCTGGCTCTCTGTGATGTTAATAGCATTGGTGATGCAAGAGTCATTGTCAGTCAGTAGGACTTGAAAATGGTGGTTTCCTAATTCCATAATGCTTTCTCCTTATTACTGGAACACTTAAAGAGAAACTTCACCCCATCTACTGTTCGGTGAACTCACATAGATAACACAGAAAAAAAAGCTTCATGGACTCCCCACTATGTAGCAGATTTCATGAGCTGGTTCAGTAGCGTTCTCCTGTGGACCACCAACTAAAAGTATTAGCATGAAGTTAAATATTGGGACAAATTTGATGTTTCTCCCATTGTAATTATTGCCCTAACTGGCACGCAAATTGCCCCATTCTCTGGGCAGCAGCCGTGGACACCTCTTCCAGCTGGTTCCCAGCCACTGAGATGAGAAGTCAGCAGTTCCTGAAGACCTGCTTCCCATCCGTGGACAGGACGTCTCAGGTTCAGCTCAGACACCGCCCGCCCGGGTCAGGACGCCGGCAGCGCTCCTCAGCGGGCACTTCCTTGTGGTGGACGGCGGTACTGCAGCTCGGGGACTGATGGATGGACTGAGATGACACAATCCCGTTTATCACACACGGTGCATGCCTGCTATTGTCCTTTATATATCTTACTAGACATGAACAAATTCTGTATTTTTAAAGATTTTCATTCATTTATTTTTAGAGAGAGGGGCAGGCAAGGAGAAAGACATCGGCGTGAGAGAGAAACATCGATTGGCTACCTCTCACGCACGCCCCAACCGGGACCAAAAGCGCAACCCAGGTGTGTGACCTGACTGGGGATCAAACTGGTGGCCCTTCAGTTTGTGGAAGGACACCCAGCCTGCTGAGCCACATCAGCCAGGGCCATTCTGCATTTTAAAATCACTGGAAATGCTCTTCTCTCCAGCCACATCATCCACTGGATACGTACTCAGTTTCACTTCAGGTGTCTTTAAAAGTGTCCTTATGACAAATTGTTACTATAAAATGGGATCTGCATGCTGGAGGATTTATTCTTCAACATTTCTGAAATCTTATCTTAGTATTCATAAAGATTTAGAAAACTACTTTCAGAGCAAAGGCTGAAAATAACTGCTTTTCTCATTCAGAGGGATATTTTAAATTAATCAATAAGTACTAAAAGATCTATTGTTAGAAATTTTAAAAAGCACAACTTTTCAAGTATTAATTCTACCATCTTAATTTGTGGATAGAAACCCCAATATGTGTCTGCATTCTTTGGGGGAAAACAGCCAAAACCACATGGCAAGTGTCTGGCACCTGCCCCCCCCCATCCCAGGAGTTCTAGTCCCGAGCCCCGCTTCACAGTGCCATGTGGCACCTGGACCCAGGTCTGTTTGATTTCAAAGAATCCTTCCAAACTCGGTGTCTTATCATCAAGTGCCCTGTTCCTGCCCCATCACAGATAAGGAGGGGAAAGTCCAAATCCCCATTACCTTACTATAGCTAATTGCAGCTGGATTAAAAGAAACTGTATATTTTAAAATTTTAATGTATACATGACTAATAATCTTTTTTCTGATTTATCAGAGTAATTGTCTCAGTTTCATAGTTCCCTCAGTGTTTAGGTGTGAATGAGTAACTTCCAGCTTCTGAAGGTCTTAGCATAATTCTAATACAGATTATGACTGAAAAAAGAAAAGTACCTTTCATGCTACCCTCACACTGTAATAGTTCAACTGTCCAGGAACAGCCTGACCTGGGAGGGACCGCCATGCACGTGCTGTGTGCAGAGGGCAAGTGCAAGTGTGTGACTGGGGGAACAGAGGATTCTCGGCAAACACCATTCCTGCTCAGTGTGAATGCTAGAGAGTAGGAAAGGGTAAGAATCTGAGTTGACTTCTTTGATTCCATGTTCTTTTGTTCAAGGTGTGAGCCCAGGGGGTCGAACCAGAGTTAACACTGTAGCGAGCCGGGTGACAGCTGGACTTCTGGCAGACACTGTTAGGAAACAGACACTTCTACAAGGGGACCAACCGGGATAACCCAGAGAGTGTGCTGTCTCACGATGGAGGGGTCGGGGAGGAGCGTCCAGCGTGTTCACAGACCCTCCCTGTCGGAGACGTCCGCACACCTCAACTACTCAGCAGACAGGTGCACATACAAGCTTGCTTTAAGAATTCTTATTAGTATCAAACAACAGTTCCAAAATATATGCCAGAAAAGTTTCACTAGTAATAAAAATGAATGTTTTATAGCAGCTTAACAGCAAAGTACGTCAAGCTTAAACAAGCCCTCTCATGTCGTGTTAGGCAGGAGGTGGGCTGTCATGTGGCTCAATGGCAACCTTCTGGCCAGGCTGCCTGTGCACACATGTGCAAGCACGTGTGTGTGAGAGCACATGCTTGTGTATTTACACAAGTTGCATGTAACTGTTCTCCCACGTTGCATATCTGCTTCTATGTACCACCTTTCTTTATCCAAAACCAAATGAGGATTAGCAGGGGAAGAGGTTTAAAATCAGTGACGTTTGCTTTCAGAACCCAAAATTCAACTTGACACACCTTTTGCCCACTGGACATGCCCCTCTCCCCTGCACCTATCCGATCACTTGCCCTTCTTCCCCAACAAAGGGTGAGACACCACGTACACTGGTAGCTGCAGCCACCCCACGGAGTGCTCCCTCCCCTCCGACACTGTACTACAAAGGCAGCCAGTGGCAGCTCCCTGAAGTCTTGGAGCATCACGTATCTGGCAGAGAGTAAATGCTCAAGAAATATTTGCTAGACAATTAAATTACAATCATCAGAGTATGAAAGAGGAAAATGAGCACAGAGCAGTAACTGGACTACTTTTGCGTTGGCCACAGAAGCAGCAATTAAGGTTGAAATAGAGATATGCCCAAGAGTTCGCCTTTTGGGACTCTTGTGACACTTTCCCCTGTCTGAGCTACTATACCTCAATGAAATTGCTACTGACCAGTGTTATTTCCCAATTTGAAATTATATTACACACTTTACATCAAATTATAAATTTAAAAATCGGTTATATATACACATATGCAGTGGAGTATTATTCAGCCATAATGAAGGAAACCCTGCCTTTACAACATGGATGGACCTGAGGGCACTGTGCTGGGCCATAGGTCAAAGAGAGAGACAAACATGGGTGATTTCACTGATAGGTGGAATCCAAAAGAGCTGAAGTCAAGGTAACATGGAGTAGACTCGTGGTTGCCAGGGGTGGGGGTAAGGGTGGGGGTGGGTGGGGGTGGGGAGAGACGGGAGATGCCAAAGGGCATGGGCATCCAGTTCTACGGGAAAGAAGTCTGGTGGCCACTGCCCAGCAGGGCGAGTGCTGTTAGCAACACCGCATTATATACTTGATAGCTGTTAACAGCGGAGATCTTACAGTTATCACCCCCAAAAGTTAGTTATGTGAGGGGTGAGGGTGTTGCTAACTAACCTTATTGTTGTGATCATTTCTAAATATATATGTGCAGGAAATCAGCAAGTTGTACACCTGAGGCTTCCATTCAATAAGTCAAGAATTGCAAAAAAGCTGGAAAAATGTTTTTGCCTTATAATTATCCTTGCCTTCTACCTGCCCATCTATCTAACCCTAAACAATTTCCTCCCATCCAAGTACATCCCTGATGAAGCAAGACCTGTCTGTGACCTGAATAGCAGCCAGGTAGGGAACCCGGGCAGGGCGTACCACCAGGGTTCTAACCCACATAACTGTGAACTGACAGCCAGCCGGAGGGGTGTCCAGGCTGCAGGGAAGACGCTGTTCCAAGCACTCACAATCTGCATCTATTGGAAGGCAAGTCCCATACTGCTCTGCTTCCCCACAGCTGAGGACACCAGCAAGAGTTTCAACTGGGAAAGCCAAATAAAAACTTACCATTCCTCAAGTGACAGGATAAAGATGAAAAGAATGGTTTTTTAGTAAAAGTACAAAGTAAGCCTAAGTGCACCAAAGCTTATCTTTTCAGGACTCAGAAAAGTACAGCTGCAAAGTGAAGTCTGAGCTGGAGGCAGAGAGTCAGGCACGAACTGTGCAGCGTAAGGACTTCAGACTCTCCCCACGTCCACTCAAATCCTAAGTCCTGGTGAGAAACAGCATCTCCTGGCCTTCCAGGTTCAAAGTCACCAGATCCACACTCAAACAGAAAGTCAGGTAACCCTCTCGGCCTCTTGTTCACACACACACGCACACACACACAAAGTCAGGGCCAGTAATCACAGGGATATGACACATGCAAAGAATATGAAATCCAAGGGCACGTACAGAACACCACCCCGCAGAGTGCCGGGGTGAAGTGAGGTCAAGGCCAATCTGGATGCGAACTGGAGAGCTGTCCTGGAGGAAATGGACAACGAATCAGAAGACCGGTGAAAACAGGAAGGGGGTAAGCAGCCTAGAGGCAGAAGTAATCACGACAGGCCAAGGCTTGTGCCTTGGAGACAGCAGGGAAGACAAAGCTCTGTTTGGAGGAAGGTGCTGTGGTTAGAATGGGTCAAGAGCTGGAGTGACCGATTTGGATTAAAGGCACCAAGACAGAGAACTCCCTAACTTTGGAAAAAGCAGATGGAGTCAATACGTTGTCTACAATCCACGTGGTAACTGTACCCAAATGACTAACACTCAGTCACCTGCAAGTAAAAGTGATCTCTCCAACACTGCACGACAGCCACTAGATGCAGACAGCACAGTACTCAGTGAGTCCGCGCTGCACCTTAGCCGCAGCTCACACACAGAATCTGTGTGCAAACGTCTCAGCTCCCAGGAGCCAGTGCAACCCACACACTCAGAGTAACAACAACGAGAACTTAAATTTACTACTATACACTGAGATTTTCAGTGAAGCATTTGAAAACAATTCTCAAAACCAGTGATAAATAGTGCCATAGAAACAAATCTTATAGTAGCATATACTGTTTTAAGAAAGCGTTAAAATACCTCAGAAAGGAAAGTCTACAGGTTTCCTGTGATGCAATATAATCTGGTGAAATAAAAAGAAGAGAAAACTGAGGAGAGAGACACCAAAAAAAAGACAGTAGCAAAACAACTGTACAGGTAAATTTAAAATCAATAACCTCAGTGTTTTAAAACTGGGATTTAGATTCAATAAGCAGAGAAAAACTGTAATTTTTAAAGGTCATTTAATACCCTGATGAAATATTTTTTTAAGTATTTGCATCAGAATTTTTATTCATCTAAGTGTAAAAGAATCATACCCTAGAGGTAAATGTATACCAATCCCATGTTAGAGATTTCCATAAACCATTTCTTTATATTACTTGTCAAATGGGATTTTTTAAAATCATGATATTCATAAAGAATTTTGAAACAAAAAATAAATAATAGAGTTTTCATTTTCCTTCTCTGCTACAACACATACCTTCTTAAAATTTTATTATAAGTAGATCTTGAAATGGTATTTTTCTAGATTTCCTCTATAAAAGTCTGTCACCATTTACACTTCTCCAGTCAATGCAGTAATTCATCTGAAGTATTGTTAAGTCTCAGGGTATGGGGCATTATATCATGTTTTAAGACAAATCAGGGAACTCAAATGACACCAGAATAGAAAGGTGAACAGTCAGATAGGTAACGGAGCTGAAAGGTTAACGAGGCACGTAACTGAACCTACGGTGCGTCGGACCCGATCGACTCTCCACGTGGAGATTCCTTTATTCACTCAGTGAACGTCCCCTGAGAGCCACTCTGACCAGGCATATCTATGCAGCTGGTAAGACAGTAAACAAGATCCTTTGCCTTACAGAACTTTAAAATTATCATGGATGCTGGGTAAGGCTAGCCAACAGAAACTAGTGACGAAGTAAAGAAGGCAATGGAGCAGTAGGCAATGCCAAAGGTGACCGCCATTCCCAGCTTAGGTGACTGACAGGGATGTGAAATGCAAGGAGCACTGAAGGGTCCAAGGCCAAGGAAACGGTCTGAGCTGCAGCTGGCCCTGGGGCTCCCTCCACGGCAGTCTCCAGCAGCCAGGAGGGAACACAGATCTGCAGCTCAGGAGAAGCCACTGCGGGCAAGGAGGTACACATGCAGAAGTCACCCACATCGACCGCAGATTTCAAACAGGTCAGATTTCCCAGGATGACTGCACTGCATCCTACATGGCAAAAGAAAATGTGAATTCCCATCTTTGCCCCATATGCTTTTTTAAAATCATGGAAGAAAATTGTGTCACATACAGTCTCATTAGAAAGATTAAGTCATTCTAAAAAAAGTAAACAACATGTATGCACATTTTTCAATTGGACGGTATCATAGTAGTTCCTTTGACCAATCCCATCTTTATCCAAATCATAGGGACTGAAAGCCACGGACATACTCACTTGTACAGAAGCCTTGGTGACCAGTGGAATTCCAGAGGTGCCCCCAAGACTCCCCCTGGTGTGCACCCCCTGCCTAACCCACGGGACTGTGGAGACAATGGGTGTGACTCCTGTGACTAGGTTATGTCGAACTGCAGATTGGCCTTTTAAAATGGGGCGACCACCAAGCTGAGTCCCACCTAATTACATTGGCCCTTCAAGGCGAGAGGACTGTCTCCTACTGGTGGCAAAAGGGGACGTCCAAGATTCGAAGCACGAGAAGATTCAGAGCCCACTGCTCTGAAGATGGGAACCCTTTGTCAGGAAGTGCAGCCGAGCCCTGGGAGCTGAGAGGGGCCCCAGGCCGACAGCCAGCAGTGGAACGGCAGCCTCGGTCCTACAACCACAAGGGACTGAAATCTGCCAATGACAAGGGTGGGACTGGAAGCAGAGCTTTCCCAGAGCCTCCTGAAGAACTCAGTGTGCCTGATGCCTTAATTTCAGTTTTCTGAAACCTGGAGCAGAAAGAAAAAAGCAAAACTCACACGGTGCCGGGTCACAGACTACCGGCCTGCAGGCCGCGGCACTGCCCTAAGCCGCTGAACTTGTGATAATTATTTATGCAAAAATAGAACACTAATACACCTTTAGCAGGTGGGTGACTTTTGTTATTAATTCAGTTAAGAGGAACATAATACAGTTCCCAAACGATGTGGCTGGCCACCAGTTTAACAAAAAGCACAACTGCCAACAGCGGTCAAAGTCTATTATCTGTAAGTAATTACTGCTATTTTGCATGATGGCAGTACAGACTCAGAAGAGCTCATCACTACTTTGCCAATCTCATACTGGCACCAGAAAGTGGGGGGACAGAGCAGCAGTTCTGAAGGACCCTGTGCATGAATGGCCTGAGGGAACGCACCCACTGGGGGTGAAACATTCCCAAGCAGCGAGGTGTGAGGACAGGTGTCAGGCAGCTGGCTGGCCGGGACAGCCTCCCAGCAGACCTAACCAGCATCCCACACAGCACTCCCGGGAAAGCAGATGCAGAAGACCCTACAGGAATCCAACCATCTGACAGTACAATTAGGAAACACATTCCTGAGGCAAGAACACCAAGCAGGTGCCTCAGCCAGCCTGAGCTGCCATAACAAAGCACCACAGACGGGGCGGCAGCTTTGACGAGAGGCTTCATTTTCTCACTGCTCTAGCAGCAGGGCAGTCCCCAGCCAAGGTTCCAGCAGGGTCTGGATCCTGGAGAGGCACGTCTCCGGCCGTTGTCACAGGTGCAGACAAAGCACGAGTGCCCTGGGTCTCTCCTCGTAAGACACTGATCCTGTGTGGTTGGGGCCCACTCTCCGGGCCTTGCTTACCGGGAGTTGCTTCCTCACTCCACACACAGGCCCACTGGAGGTCAGCACTTCCACACATGAATCTGGGAGGGCGCAGTTCAGCACAGAGCAGCAGAGATTCCCCAGCCAGATTCTTAAATCCCTTTCGTTGATGGAATAATATTCTCAAAACAGGATTTTAATATTGCTTAAGTTTTAAAATAGCAAAAGAGTGAAGAGACATACATTTAAGTTTAAAAAGGTACCAAATCAAGTGGAGCAGTGGCTAAAAGATGTGAATGTCAAAGGCTCAATCAGCAGAAACAGCTAAAGGAGAACAAGCCCGTGAAAGGTTAAGACAGCAGTGTTACTCAGAACCAGCTTTATTACACAAATCTATGTATTTTATGTTCATCTGTAAATACATAATATAAACATAAAATACACAGATACAAAGACACGCATATGCATATGTAGGTGTGTGTGTGTATTTTAAAAACACACATGTATATGTAAGTATGTAGTTATGTATGTATGTGTGTGTATCTGGAAAGTATCCGGCTGTGCAGTATGAAAAAGAGACAGTTATTGAAGAAGATGCCAGACACAAGAAACACTGTACACAGGACAATGACGCCTCAGTCCCCTTCGAAGAAGGCACCTTGAGACCTCACACAGTTATCCCAATAGCCATCGGCTGCCCCGTCATATTCTCCTGAATCTCATCGATGTTCTGAAATCTCTTTCCTTTCAAAGATGATTTTAGTTTTGGGAAAGGCCAGAAGTCAAGGGCACCAAATCTGGGCTGTAGGGGGGCTGAGTCACCTGGGTGATTTGATGTTTTGCCAAAAACCTCTGCAGGAGATGTGATGCGTGAGTGAGCACGTTGCCTTGATAAAGCTGCCAGTCACCAGCTGCCCACAGCTGCGGCCCTATTCGTCACACTGCATCTCTCACTGATGAAGAACACTGAGGTCGTGCTCCTTGTTAACTGTTTGGCCGGGAGGGGCGTACTCATGATTGACAACACCTTCCCAATCAGAAAGCGCAGTTACCATGGTCTTGATCCTGCTGTGACTTTGCTGCACCTTGTCCAGGCGTGGAGAGCCAGGCCACTGCCACTGGGGCACTGGGCCTTCGTGTCCAGATCACAGCCGTAGACCCACAGTTCCTCTCCAGTTACGACCTTCTTAAGGAAAGCGGGGTCACTGGTAGCGGTTTGGATCCAGTCTTTAGCAACAGCAGCATGATGTTCCTTCTGCTTTGGTAGCAGAAGCTGTGGAGTGAATTTGGCCACGACATGTTTCATGCCAAGATCCTGCATCAACGTCTCAGACATGGCAGTGTTTGGAATCCCCAGATCAGCTTCCAGTTCTCGCACTGCCTATTGCCAACCTGTGTTGATTGCAGCCCGTACACATTCAACATTCTCAGGTGTTCTGCTTGTCACAGGCCTTCCAGAACGTGGATCTCTTTCAACAGATTCTCAACCATCTTTGAAGTGTTTGTGCCAAACTTTCTGATTTGTGCTGCCCTCACTATATCGTCCCTGAAAGCCTCCTGAATCACCTGAATAGTTTCCGCAGAGGAATGTTCAACCTTCGTGCAAAATCTGATGCAGATTCGTTGCTCTATTCGCTCAGTCATTTTGAATGTGACGGCCACACAGTGCACATGCTCACTCAACGGCATCTACTGCCCCCACTGACTAGTACAGTGAGGTCATCATTGTTCACACATGTGCACTCCATCCACAGTCCAGCTCCTTGGCTACCAGGTCACATCGATGTGGTGCAAACTGTTCTCATTATATTAACAGTGTTTGGACCTTTTCCAGACAGACCTTCGTGTGTGTGTGTGTGTGTGTGTGTGTGTGTGTATACATGTGCAGTTCCACTAGTGACTTATACTGTTTAAGGAGAAAATATCACCAACTCCACAGCAAGTGGGAAGACTTCCCAGCTCACGTGAGGAAGCATGATACCCTGATGCCAAGACCGACGTGCTTCACGGATGCAGAGCACGAACCCTCACCTGAATATCAGCAAGTCAACAAAGTATGAAAAGGAACATGCCTCACAATCAAGATGGTCTTATTTTAGGAAGGTAAAGTTTGTTCAACATCCAAAAGTCAGTTAACCTAATACACTATGTTAAAGAATGAAGGAAAAAAACATACGATCATCTAAGTTGATACAGAAGTTATATGACAAAATCCAACATCCATTCATAATATAAACTCTCAACAAAGTAGAAACAGAAGGAGTCCTTCAACCAGACAAAAGGCATCTATGAAAAACCTGCATCGAACACTGCCATTCACGGTGAACACTGGATGCCTTCCTAGGACAGCAAACAAGGCAAAGAGGTCTGCTCCCACCACTTCATCCAACTCTGCACTGAAGGCTCCAGCACCTTTCCAGTTACACGGATGCAAGAAGAAAAACGCAAGAAAGAGTTAAAAGCAACAGCAACAAGAAAGGAAAAGATAAAGCTGTCTTTATTCAAACACCACACACAATCCTGTAGGTAGAAAACCCTCAAGGATCTACGAAAAACTACTAGAACAAATAAGCATATTTTATGAAATCCATCATATTCACAGGATTCAGATCAGATTATGTAGGGCATATGTAAAGACATTGGATACAAATAAATACTCAAACTACTATTAATCAGTAACTTTAAAATGAACTTAAACATAGCATCAAAAGGAATAAAATACGTAGAAATAACGTTAGCAAAATAAGTTTAAGATCCACGCACTGTAAACTTTCCAAACACTGTAAATACAAATCCAAGAATGCTCTAACGGACAGATATACCATGTGCCTGGATTGGAAGGCTTGATATCATTACAACGTTTATTCCCTCTAAATTGAACTATAGCTCTTTACTTAAAAACTGGTAAGCTGGATCCAAATGAAAATGAAAACAGGAGGTGGAGATTTACATATCTGAGACACTCTAGGGCTATATAGTAGCGTATCTTACAAACAATTAAATTAATAGTAGCCTATTATGGTGTGCCAGTCTATCTAGAATCATTTAATCCACACATTTCCGAAGTAAAACATCCCCAAAACTCTCTCCGTAACAACCTCTGCCAAGGCAATGAGAGCTCCACTCTCTCCGGTGCCCTCACCCCTGCCTGTCGCCGAGGCCAGCTGGCTCTAACCCTAGACACCGACAACTCAAACCCCGTCCCCTGCTGATCAGGCTGCAACTGTGTCACCTGCCCGTGGTAGCGGCTCCCGGGGCCTAGCCAGTGTCCCTGCTTGGAGTCAGCCTGACCACCCTCAAGGGAGCACATGGTCCTGTTAACCGCCCCGTGACCCTAGCCCTGCCCTGCACTCCCCCACCTCCATGCAACCTTCCTCCTGCCCCCTCCACAGCCCCACAGCACAAAGCATCTGCATGCTGCCACTCCGAGAAGCATTCATCTCGGCCTACTGTGATCTGGCTTCCAGGCACGTCCTCCTTGGGCTCAAATACATTTTTATAGACGTTCTCTGCAGGTTTGGATGTCCTTACCCTGACGAAAGGCAGCCAGCACGCCCTCAGCGGCAAGGACAGAGGCAGGGGACAGACTGCACCTCACCGCCCACAGCAGGAACCAGCCCTGCAGCCCTAGATCTCACACCACCAACCTCCCGGGCTATTACATTTCTATTGGCTAAGCTGTGTCACTTACAGTACTTTTATGGCAGCTCCAGAAAACTAACGTGGCGGATGTTCTCTGAAGAACATGGGGGCGTGGCAACGTTCCCACCTTTCACTGCATCTCAGTGGGAAAGATCGTTTTATCTGTTATGACCTCAAGATTCTAATTTCTCTGCAAGTCGAGTCTCTAACTTATTTATCTTTGAATCATTTACTCTAGCAGAATGCCTAGTACATAACAAGCTCTCCATATAAGTTCTTAAAAATAACTAAGTAATTTATAGGTACAATTTCCTCTGAAGATTGAAAAAGGCTCTATTAGAATACACAGGCATTTGTCAGATCACTCAACAGATACTCGCTGCTGCCCCAGATGGAAAGAATGAAAAACACGCCACTGTTACAAAACACATAGGGCTCCGCTAGCGCAACAGAGTATCTGTTCGTGGCTACTGAGCACTTGAAAAGTTGCAACTCCCGGATGAGATGTGCTGTTAGTGTGAAATACACACTACATTTCAAAGATGCCTGTACAAATGTGAGGATGTAAAAGATCTCATCGATTTTCACACTGATCATATGCTAAACTTCTAGTATCCTGGCTATTTGGGGGTAAACTAAATACACTAGTAAAATTAATTTCAGCTATTTCCTTTTTGAAGGTGTCCACCAGAAAATGTTAACATACATGTGGTTTGCTTTATATTTCTATTGGACAGCATGCTCTGAGGACCACTTTTTCCCCTGCTTATTCGAGATCTCTCTTTCCCTTGATTTAGGCTATCAAAACGCACAGTGGAGCCCTGACCGGTGTGGCTCAGTTGGCTGGGTGCCGGTTCGATTGCCAGTCAGCACACATGCCTGGGTTGCGGATTCAGTTCCCGGTCAGGGCGCATGCAAAGGCAGCCAGTTGATGTTTCTCTCTTGCATCGATGTTTTTCTCCCTCCCTTCCCCTCTCTCTAAAAATAAATAAATAAAATCTTTAAAGAAATGCACAGTGGAGACCGAAAGCCCACTCAGCAGCCATCCTTTGTCCTGGGTTCCACATGGGGAGGTGAATTTATTACTTTTTCTTCTCTTGAAAGAAGTGCTTTAGACTGTTAGTAATCAAAGACAGGTTCCAACGTTGTCAATCTACTTAAAAACTGACTTTGGCTCTGCAATTGTTGGGTCACTAAACATCACGTGTAAGGTGTACCTGGTTCACCTCGTACGTTACTTCACAAGATGACAATAAAAGCACTGGCACTGAGGGGGCAGAGCAGCTGTCCTCTTGGGTGACAAAGATAAGGGCTTTGCCGAGAACACAGGACTAGTCGCTGGCAGGGCAGAGACTGAGCCAGATCTTCTGACCCTTCTTGGCAGTCCTCAGAATAAGCAGGTGCCCTCTGCATGTTCCCTATGGTTGCGACAGCCCGTCAGCACAAACGGGGGGCTGAACACACCAGAGCTCCACTGTCTCAGTTCCAGAGGCCAGAGACTTGAACTCAGGCGGGGCCGCGCACCCTCCCTCCAGGGCCCTAGGAGGGCCTGTTTCTTGGTTGTAGCATCTCTGGACCTGCAGCCTCACCACTTCCATTGCTGGCTCCCAGGTCACACTGCCTCCTTCTCTCTCAGGTGTGTAAGCTCTCCCTCTGCCTCTCTCTTACAAGGACCCTTGTCATTGGATCTAGTGCCCAACTAAGTCATCCAGGGTGAGATCCTCTCAAGATCCTTAACTTAATCATACCCGCAAAGACTTTCTCCAAATAAGGAAACATTCACAGTTGGTGGGGTTGGGGGCACCACTTAACCCCGTTCTCCTTTAGTCCCACAGTCACTGCTCTGAACAGGAGCTTGACTCCATCCCCCAGGTCACAGGTGCTGGCTGTGGCTCCTGGGAGTTGTGGAAGCTGTGGCTGATTAGGGAGAGGGAGAATTTGGAGCCGGGCAGACTTGGAGACAGAAAGTGGTTCTAAGGGTTGGCAACTGTGTGACTTTGGATAAATTACTTTGGCTCCCTGGGTCTATTTTATTTTGTTTGATGAAAGTAGTGACAGCTGTCCAATGGAGTTTTACAACCATTATGATCAAAGGAGAGGTCCATCACCCAGCACCTTCGAGCCCCAAGCCCCTGGGCCCCGCCCTGCTCTTTCAGAGTTAACCCTTCATTCCAACGAAGCCTGGGTCACCTTCCAGAGTGACTCATCTGCAGAAACCCCAGCACACATCTGCTCTCCACAGCATGAGTATTCTAGGTTTTCAAACACCTGCATCACTGGCAGGGTGAATCAGAATGTGCTTTACAAAGGGTTCCTTTGCTTTATGAAAGAATCCCGCATCCAGGCTGGCCTTAAGTACCAAGTCCAATCTGCAGGCCTCTGTTAAAGGTTGGCGTGCTTTGCATATGACTTATGCCAAACAAACATTTTGTGAAGAAGAACACAGCACACACGGAGAGACAAAGCTGCAGTCCCTTACTTGTCAAAGCCCTTCTTCCTACTCTACTGGTACCACAAGCGAGACAGAACAGAGTCAGGCGCGCCGAGCCGGCACCACACACTGGCAACACAGAGGCGCCTCGTTCTCATCCACGAGCACTGCGCCAGAACTCGCTCACTTGTGGGTGATCTTCACACGCTGATGTTGACAAATCTTTGGAGCGATTAGTGGTCTCATGCTATTTTTTGCCTCACATTTCATGAAACTATTAAATAGGGTAGAGAGAAGTGTCATCAAGAGAAGGGTCTTGGAGGCGACCTGCTCAGGAAACAAGGTGAAGGGTCACTGCCCGGGCCTGCGCTTCACAAGCTGGGAAACACTGGGAATTAATGGGGTCCCATGCAAGGGTGTGCTTTCCAGTGCAGCCGGTGTCCGGAGAGCGGCCCCGGCAAGCTAACACACTCTCCCTTCCAAAAACCTTACACTTATTTCTAAAATATTTTTTAAAAACAGAATGAATCTTTTTAACAACTGCGTATTGCGTCAAGAAATAATAAACAGAAAAAGGCTACGGATCTCATCTGCCATCTGTAACGCGCAAGGCATGACTGCCATCTTCCTGATGCTCACGCGTAGCTGCGCCCACTAGGACTCGGTCACCGCAGATGGGAGAGTCCTTGAGGAAGGTGGCTGCAATACACAGATCAGTACTCAAAAACACACGCAGGGGTGACAACAATTGACGTCATTTTGCCATATTGATATCAAGAAAATAGCCTGTTTTGTTTAAGATGTTTTCAGAATCAAAACCAATTTTCTCAAGTGCTACTTAATTTTAAAGTAGGAGCAACACAATTTTCTTTAATAAAAATAATAAACTGACTTCTCAACCCAAAATCATCTTCAAAGTATTTGCTGAAAGACTTATGCTATACAGCATTTTTACTAAATCAATTTTCAAAACATGACCTTAAGTATCTCTCCAGTATCAGCATGATCTTCAAAGGAAGAAATGGCATGTTATTCACCTTCTCATCCCCCGGGCCTTTAATCCTTGTCAGCTCTTGTTAGTGGCAGCATTTGTGTTCTGTCAAGTCCATACAAACACTAAGCTAGCCAATGCTAAACCCCTGCCCCTGGGGAACACATGGGGTCAGGTTCCTGGGATCTTCTGGTCCCATTTCCATCAACCGATCAACACAGAACCTTGTTATATGCGTGTTCCTGTTTAAACACAGGGTATTTAGGTACATATCGCAGATTCATTGACATTGAACTCTTAACTCACGCCTGCACGAAGCGTATCTGACATGGGTATCTTTTTCATGAGGCACATCCCAGCCTCCTTGTGCTCACTAGGACACTAGACATAGCTTCAGGGGGCATTTTAAATGACAATCACCAATAACATGTACAAAGATGACAAAAACAAGGCACTCAATACACCACAAAAAGGACTGCTGTGTAGAGCCTGAGAGCTGAGACAGAAGGCAGAGTGCTGCTCTGTGTGACCTCAGCTGGGGACAGGCACGGGGGCTGACTCATGGTTTCCACTGCTCTGCATGTGCACATGTGCAGAGTGACAGCGCCAGCACCATGAGCACTGACGCCGGGGTTACATGCACCCTTTGGACAGCGGACGAATCGGCGAGTACAGAATCCGCAAGTGGTGAGGACAGACTCTGTTTTCACGCAGCAGGCATCTGAGGAATGTGTTGGGACTGAAGAGCGAGTGAATGAAATCACTAACATAACGAGGTGCTGTGCTTCCTTCCAGTACGCTGTTATTTGGATCCACTAAGACACACCCACACAACACTGAACCCACGGGACAGAGCGCTGCATGTACATGACCCAGGCCACGTCTGCGGCCACTGACTCTCCCGCCTTGCCCAGCTAGCACACGGGTTACTTTCTCTGTTTATTCTACTAGTTCTTTGCTGATAAGTATGCAAATTCTGAAACAGAACATGTCATCACATCAAATTCTGTTGGGAAACCTAAGAAATAAAGTCCTTCCAATAGGCTAGAACAAGAAATTCCACACCACTTAGGCATCGGCTCTGAGATATTAAAAACATTCCTTTGCTTACAAGTCAGTATCACTGCTACGGATAACGTTATCTTTGAGAAAAAGCGGCGCCAGATGCTACAGCCCGTGAGCTCTGCCACACTTTGTTCTTGGAAAGACAGTTCTCTAATTTGTGACTTCAGCCATTGGAAACCATGGTGACAGCCTTTGGAAGCATCCCATTTCACCTCTCGGGCAAACTGACTTTGCTTTTTAAAAAGGTTTCCATTCATCAGTGTTCAGCACCAGCTGGTCAGCCCGTTCTGTTCATCTCCTCACCATGCACACTCATCCCACAGTTTGAAGTTGTGCAGAAAACCGTACACAAGTGTTCAAGCCCTTGCTCACAGCGCGGCTTTCCCAGTTCAGTCTCCGGCCTGTGGCCTGCTACCCTGCTGTTAAACAGCCCGCACCTCCCCCACCACAGCTGCTAAGTTCCTCTCCACAATCAGCTCGCCAAGTGCCCCCTGGGGACTAAGAAATGCCGTGGCGAGGACACACGCCTCTAAATCCTGCACACTGCTAATGCACACTTACTTCACAGGGAGAGGCAAGCACAGGCTTGTGTTCATGTATCTTTCTAGCAGAGAAACAGTTTCGTACAAACAAAGCACATCTTTCCTTGAAAGTTTTATGAATGTCCCATATTAGCTCTAAAACTCTGATTCCCCTCCTCAATACCTAATCACTTAATGATGAAAAGTTAGCAGCTGAAGAGAAGGGGCACATTTTTCCGTATGATGACATCGTTAACCAGACAGCCTACGAGTCCCCGGGTCGGAGACAGACTGCCAGGCTCCTTCTCTCCAAGTTCCACCGCGCACTGAGCTCCCAGCAGTCACCAAACCTTTCTGGGCCTCAACCCCTCGCCTGAAAATGCGGACAATAATGGTATCTACACCTCACAGGAAGGTTTTAAGCACTAAGTAAGAATAACAGATAAAAATTGCTTAAAATGGTGCTCAGTACATGCTAGCTACTGCCACCACACTAACATGACATCAGTTTACATAACAGTCACCAAAAGACACGAGACGACGCTATTAGAAAAGTGGCCTCAGTAGAGTGTCACGGCTTAAAAACAGAACTGTAGAAATTCAGAGGCATTTCTAGATTCCGGAAACACTTCTTTTCAGCTTCCACGGGAACAAAAATTAGAAATTAAAGTTCTTGTCAGGTTTTTCATGGTCAACGTATGCACTTCACCATTCTTCATAGTTCTAACTGGTCATATACAAGCTTATTAATTACTGATACAACTCTCCCTGCTAACTTTATTTAACAGCTCTGTGTGTGGCAATATAAAGTTTACATGACAATGCAAAACCTGAATTTCACTAACTTGACCTAGTCTTAGAAATAATAACCAATAACCTTGATATACGAGGGGGACCCTAAAAAACAGAAATATATTCTGAAGGGTGGCCCCCTTGTAGGACAGGCTTCCCCCGCTAGGTGAGTGTCCTGGGGACCCATCCATATCGGTGTGCCAGCTGGCGTTGTTGTGAGAGGCTGTATTTGGCTTCGGTGAATTTTATTGGAAGACTCTCTCAACACTTTCGCCCAATTCATGAGAGATGATTTACAAGTGCACCTTCCCCCACCACACTGAGTGTTCAGCAGCTTTGACCAAAAAACGCCATGACTCCCATGCCCCACCTATTCGCCCAATCTCTCCCCAAGCAATTGTTTTTGGTTTCTCTGGATGAAAAATGTCTTCAAAGGGAAACGTTTTGCCCATGAGAAGAGGTGAAACAATGGCAGAAGCACAAAAAGGCGTCAAGATCGATGAGTCCAAAAACTAGGCCGTGGAAAACAACGTCTCAGTAGGTGCACTGCGCGAATGGAGCGCACTCTGAAGGTCACTGAAGTTGAAACACCTAAGAATAAACACACAGTTTCTTATAAACAAATTCCTCATTTGGGGGGTCCCCCTCCTCCAATATGCTGTCCTATTCAGGGATTCAGATCTTTCACTTTGATACAGACCCTGTGGGGCACCCTTGCAAACAAGGCGTCAAACTACAGGCTGAAGCTGTCTGCTCTCTCCACCACTTCATCTGGAACCTTCAGCACAGCTGAGCAGGCGTCCTCCCAGACGACACACTGCTCCGACTCTGGCACCACAGGGACAATCGGGCTCTACAGCATGTGCTGCAGGCTGGTTGGTCGGCTGGTTTTTCAGTCGGTGCGGAGGAAATGCTCGCATGTGCCCAGACTATCACCACTCTTGAGCAGCGCAATCCCAGGAGCCTCCTCTCTCCCTGCTCTGTGTGAGTGATGCCACTCAGCACGCGGAGACCACCCGCCTGTCCGGTGCGCGGTGTTGCTGAGCTGACCCTCGTCCACACTCAGTCCCCTCCTCCAGGGTGACTGAGGTCCAGTGGGAGCACACACACTGGTGACTGACTGAGCCCACGAGGGTTGTGTAGGAGACCTACTGAAACTACACCCTTCATCACACTTGCCACACTTATTTTTTCACACACAAACACCAAACATGAAGACGTGTAAGTGGTAACAAACATGCCACACAATATCATGCATAATGAATTAAACATATTTCTGCTAACAAACACTTATTTCTGCCAAACAATTCAAAAATAATACTGAACCATTTAAACAGACAGGAATCTGGCCTGCAGTCAAGAAAAGCAATAAAATATTTTTAAAAAAATACTTCAATAGAGCTACTTTTTCAGACAAAGAGCCTTTCCCACTCTGGCACAGAATGTGGGCAAGGAGCCAAGGGGCTACTTATCGGCCATCTGACATCAGAGAGGGACTGCGTGCGTCAGCTGGCCCGGTGGGGACCCCTGGCTGGTGGCAGCAGACCGTGTGTTTCTTATCTTATCAGTCACGGTGTCTGGCACTTCAGCCGCTCCTGCGTGAACCCGAGAGGAAGGAAGGTGTGTGACAGCGAGGACGTGGGTCCAAGCTGCGAGCTGAGCAGGCTGTCGCCTCTCACTAACAAAACAAGCAGGCCCACTCACTGACTACAGTGGAAGTTTCTGCCCTCACACCCAGACTTCCACGAGTCTGAAACGAGAAAGGGCTCCAGCCCTGGTCAGGCGGCCCAGCTGGAGTGTTGTCTCATGTAAAAAAAAAGGCTGCGGGTTCGATTCCTGGTCAGGGCATGCAACCGATTGATATTTATCTCCTATATCCATGTTTTTCCCATTTCTCCCACGTCCTCTGTTTCCCTTCCGCTCTAAAATCAATGAAACGTTTCCTTGGGTGAGGATCAAAAAAAAAAAGCTGCTGTAGCTGCAGATGAGAACCACTTACTTCTCCTACTTATGCAAGCGTATGTCAAAATTGTACTTCCAGAAGCGTGACTCCATTATATTTCACTTAGAAGAGTTAAAGAAAAAGAAAAAGCAATTTGTTAGAAAATGTCCATATAATTCTTACAACAGCTCCATTAAAACAGTTCTTTGGGGGTTGAGGATAAGATTAAAACTGCTTTCGAATGCGTGCTAACATCTCTGTCTCTGAACATCAGCCGTGAAGGGCGGAGAGGTATACTCAGTCACCTCACTCCAACCAGGACCAAGGGTTTGCCGAAGAGAAAAACACCTTATAAAAGCCACCCAGAAATTACTTTTGTAGTGATTTAAAAATCACTTAAAAGAAACTTTAAAACAGCCTTATAAAAATACTCAAAATTATTTTTAAGAGATGCTTTTAAAATCATTTTTAAGGCCATTTAAAATATTTAGAGCAGCATCACCCTTGCTCATTAAAAAGTAGTTTTTTCCAATGTAATAAGCTTATATTTTTAGTATCAAAAGCAAAAGATTATTAATTACTAGTGTCACCTCAATACACATGTTAAGTAGTCCTCTCTGAAAAAACGATGGCGTTTATACCATGATTTACATCTATCTCAAAACACCCCCCTCACAAAGCACACTGCCACCCTGCTCACACAGCGAACAAAACTGGAGACGGAGCAAATTCCATTTGAACCCCCCACGCTCACCTGTTAAATCGGAATGGATGCGACCGACTTGAGCCGAGACCCGCCTCTCCACGGATTGGTGGCCACACTGCTATGAACCATGAAAAGGCAGAACCACGGTTCTCAGGCCCCCATGACAAAATCCCCGCCTGCGCCCACCCCTCCGACTGGGGGGGCGGGGGGGACACTGAACCGAGACCCTACAACCCTCCACGCAGAAACCTCGCCCCTCGCTGGGACCCGAGCCGGGAACAAGGCCTTCAGGAGGCCTCCGGGCGCCGTGGGCGGGGCCTTCTGATGCTGGCTCCGCCCCCCCGCGCAGGCAGCACCCACAGTGCTTGGTCTGGGGCTCCAACTAGCCTGTGGGCCGGGCCACGGCCACCCTCTGTGTTCAGACACGGGCCTTTCCCTCGAAGTCTTCTCGACCCCATGTCTCTGTGGGTGGCCCCCGCAACTTCACTTTCAGCGTCCAAACGGAAAAACCAAACAGCCATCACAGCAGCGGGCGCTGTGACTGCTGCGGCCTCCTGAGGTCAAAGCACCCTCGCCCGCTGTGGAAGCCGGACGTCCCGGCCACTGGCCTTTAGACCGCGGCCCTCCACCCTCCTGCCCCCGCAAGGCCGAGTCCTGGCCCAGCCACGCAAGATGGAGGGCAAGGGGGAGGGGCGCCCCCCAGCGCCCCCACGGGGAAGCCTCCTGACGGCCTACCGGACTGCGTCGTGCACCATCAGCCTCGCGGCACGAGGGCACGAAGCACTTCCGGTGGCCGCGCAAGGCACTTCCGGTGACCGCACGCACACGCCGGAAACGCAGCCCAGCAGCCACGCGGCCCGCTTGCGCCCCAGTACAAGGGCGACAGGCGGCATCAACACCGCAACAAAACGCCGGGTCCTTCCCCCAGGTTACGACTGGCAACACGGAGTCGGTCTCCCAGCACGGAGCCGAGGCGGAGACCATGGGAGAGGCTTCCTCGGAACGCCCCGGCCGGCTGCTTACGTGGTCAGGGACGTCGTAACCCGCCGAACCACCCGGAAAGCCACCGACACGGGTCCGGGTATTTGGGGGCTGCTCCCAGTGTCCTCGACGGAGCATTTCTTTTCCTCTTTACCTTAGTCACGTGATGGAAGACCTCGATGTTTCAGCAAAGTGCTGTTAAAAAAATGCAAGGTACAATTTTCACGTCTTTCCAGTAAAGAGAACAATTATGTTTGCCTTTTAAGACTTGGGGTCGCAAACTGCCGCGATGACACGAGGGGTCTGCACGCCGGGGTGGGCACCCAGAGGGCGCTGTTGGCTGGGGGCCGCCGGCCGTGCGGGGCTCAGAGCCCGCAGCCGAAACCGCGGGTGTCACTCGCAGCCCGGTGCCTCCGTGGCGTCTGGTTTCTGGGGCCGCGCCTGTGAGACGAGGGGCCCCTATACTCCCAGCTAGAGGAGCCTTTATGTTTTTTCTGATCACCAACCGGAAATCTATCTCCTGCCCGTAGGGCAACTTACGAAGTTGCTAAGCACTGCCCTAAAAGAGGGATTCTTAAAAACTGACGTCTGTGCCTTTCAAACTGCGTTGCTCGCGGTGTAACAGGCACTGGGGGGACGCCTCCCCTCCCAGCCCGGCTCGACGGCGGAGAACTGTGCCGGGGCCGAGGGGGCAGCGGCAGCTGGGTGACGTGGCCGGGTTTCCGCCGCCAGGCCGGCGCCTCCCACGATCGCCCTGAGCGAGTGGGAGGTGGAGACCGATGACGCGGCCGTCTTCACCCTTCGAGTTACACTCCCTCGTCTGGGACAGGGGTCTGGGAAGCACGCGGCCCTTTCTTAGACGGGAAACGGCATCCGCACAAGTCGCCTCCCAGAGCCGCAGCGCGGTGGGCGCGCTTGCCCAGCGTTGCGCCAGGGGCAGCGGCTGGACTGCGGGGGTCCAAGCCCAGAACGCTTTAACGTCCACTGCTGCGCCGCGGCCGTTTCTCGCGTTGACGCAAAAGCACGGGCTGAAACGAGGCTCCGCGCGCTCTCGGCCGCAGAGGCGGCACAGGGCGCGCAGGCAAAGCCCCGGAGACCGGGCGGCCGCGCTCCCACAACGCACTGCGGCGGCTGGGCCTGCGCCTGGGCTCCGCATCCTCCGCACCCCCTGACTCCACCCCCAGCCTCCGTAGGGGCCCCCTAACTAGGGAGCCGCGGTCTGGGGGTGAAGGTTGTGCCGGTGGGACACGGGGGGGGCAGCGGTCCCTTCGGTGAGAGACGGCACAGCTCCATGTCAGGAGCCTTCACACAGTCAGCTTGAACCCATTTGTAGCGCTGTCCCGTAGGCTAAGGGTGTCTCACTGCAATGGGGGCACTACCTTATTCTTTTAATGACATGATAATTTTATTTTTAATATCATTAGCTGGCAAAGTAAGAGGGCAAACCTATGGCATTTTCCCACTTAAAGAAAAATAATACTACTTCATGAAATCCACAAGTCTCTGAATTACTACTGTAGTGGAGAAAACACGGTATCTAGAATTAGTCAAATATGAACCTGAATTTCAACTTTGCCACTAATACATAACTTCTCTATGAAAAACTTCCCCACATACACTACAACGTGTTTGTGAATGCTAAATAAATTATGTAAAGGCTCTAGTAGAGCCTTAATACACCGAAAGTACTCAACAAATATTTAAAATACTTTAAAATAGCAAATATTTAAATATCATTTAAAAAATATTCTAGTTAACGCAATGAAATTATTGAGGACTATCCAGTTCCTTTCAAATCAGCCCTGGACAAAAAACTAATGTATTTAAACAGATTAACATGTTGCCAGCACTTACGGACTCACTTGTGTATTTCTGTGCAAACTGTTGCCGTCCAAAAAGTAAAATGTAATCCACTGCAAACACAGAGCAGTGCCACTGAGATGCTGCAGGTCTTTATAGCTTCTGATTCTCTTTACTGGACCAGGCATGGGGAAGAGTAAATTGACTAAAATTACTTGAAATGACAATGAGTTTCAGGTCAATAAGACCTCTGTTTGGCTCCGTGTTCCCTACGGTTCCCTACAGCCCAGTGCACATGACCTTCACATATTTGTGGAGCCAATAATGTTACATTTTCCTGCTTTCCATTATTCTCTTAGGGGTTCTATTACTCTCCATTAAAAATGTATTGTTTGAATAATAAGAAAAACGTTTTCCTTCCTTATGTTAGCTTTATGGAAAAGGAAGGCCTAACCTAAAGAAAACAAGCACCACAACCTGTGTGTAACTCTGGAAATCAAGTCAGCGTTTCTTACACTGGTTTGTGAGCACAGGGCTATGCACTTCCTTCGCGTGTTCTGAATTGATGACACATCCCTGGACACACACCAGTGCCTCACACAGAGGGTGTTTATGCCTAGCTAGATGGACAGACAGATGTATGGAACGCCAAATGGGTGGATGGGAAAAATTGTAAATTCAAGGGGAAAAAGTCATAGACTGGAGTTTTCTGTGTGCTCAGGCTAATTAACTTCTCTGCAGTGTGGGACTAACTGCAAAGTTAATATCAAACTAGAAAGCAAGGGAATAGATTTTCACAGGCCCAACCAGCTGGGCATGTTAACACTTTCAGTTGTATGTAAAACTCAAAGTATGGACAGATTTTTTTAAATTAAGGTGTAAAAAAAACTTCAAAAATCAAAATGGTAAGTTTAAATATGCATACTGTATTACTTCATTTCTTATGACAAGCTAGGATAAAAAGTATAAAAGACAGTATATTCTGAACATCACCTGAAGAATCTGGATTTTCATTTGAGAATGAGATAAATTTTTGGATTATTGATGACTGTTTCAGAGATATTTACAGAGATTAAAAGAGGTTCAGAAATAGGATAATATTGACTAATCTTTAATTGCTAGGTTTTCATTTATAATAACACCAATATTCATTTCAAGAAAATCTTGGCTCCTGGACTTTTTGCCTCAATTGTACAGTTAATAATCAGGTGACACTAACTTACACAGAAGTAGTCACGATAACAACACATGACACTGTTAGCCACGCAATAAGCACTGCACTGTTCACGTGTTTTAACTATCTACCCTTCCCAACAACCCTGTAAGATAGGAACTATTGCCCCTTCCGTCTCACAGATGAGGAAGCGGAGGCAGAGAAAGTTTAAAGAGTTGATCGTGCAGCCGGTCTGTGCCAGAGCCGGGCTCAAACCCGGTGTCAGCCTCCAGAGTCTCACTGTCGCCCACGAGAGGAGAAGCACGTGATGCAGGGGCCCGCCCCACACCAGGAGCTCCGCACGCTTTCAGCCGCTACCCAAAACCTCTCTGAGCACGTAAAAGGTGCCAGTGGCAGTACTGGAGCCGCCTTGTTCTTCGCTTGATGCCCACATGTACAATGTTCTGGTGTAGAGACTAACATACGACTTAAAGAAACATCATTTTTAATAAATAGTGTAGACATTTAATTCAATTCAAAGATTTGTAGAGTTATTTCCCCTCAAATAACAAAGTGTTTAAATCAAAATGAACATGAAAATCGGAAAGAGCTGCTTTGCCCAGATACTTTCTCGTTATATCATGTTGGTCATCTGGATTATAAAAGCAGTAAAGCAAGCGAAGAGGTCTTTTCAGTAGGAAGAGGAGGGGCAGCGGGTGGACTGAAAGAAGGCATAACTGAAATAGGCATAATTCACTGTAAGGTAAAGAACATGCTCAGAAACAATTCACGTTGCAACCTTCCTGTCTGTGTGTCCTAACAGCCAGCACAAGGGGGGCTTTTTTTCACAGCCCCCAAAATGGGAACAGATCTCAAGCACTTTCTCTGACAAGTACTTTCAGTCTGTCTATGTCTGTTATTCGTTGAAGGCATAACCTGGAATGAGGTTCACGCTTTGCACTGGGAACGAAACTGGTGCACTGCAGCGGGCACCAATGTGGAAATCATGGCTTTACGGCTGTGTCTGCTCTGCTCTGCGCCACTCGAGCAAACCTGTCCGTCCAGGCTGCTGTCCCTCATTCAAGGCCAGGTTCTCCAACAGCAAGAACCACAGCTGTATGGAATGGCGTGCCAGAGATGGGAACAGCACCAGCATTACTCATCTAGCCCTGCCCTGCTCTGCAATTTTGGACAAAAGGCAATGTCAAGTTCACCTCAAACTTGAGACTACAAACAAGGCTCTTCAAAAAAAAACAGAAAACAAAAAAATTAAGTAGCTGCGTAATATACAGGGCCCGGCACAAATAATGCCCCTTTTTATTACAAAATCATAAGCATGTAATTTTGTAACATAACAACATCACGCTCAGGCACACCACATTTTAGGTGAAATGTTCGAATCATAACTATAAATCATTACACCCATGTTATTACCCAACGAATCACACTCAAACAGGCTTTACTTCTGCCAGACCCTACACATTAGCCTGACACAAATTAAGAATATAACCTATCTGAGATTGCCTTCGATGGATTTTATGCTGTTTGCCAGAAGGTAGGAACTTAACCCATAAAGCTGACCCATTCATTCATCAATGCTTACTATTTAAAAGAGTATTATGTGTTCATAACGAAAGGATCAAATATCTGTTTTAAAATACAAATAGACAAAGTTGTCACACTAGGATAAAAACCATTCACTGCAGCTTAGAAAGTTTTAATTCAAACCCTTACATACGATGAAGTTCAAAATGTCCTAAGTAGGAAAGTTGATAATGTGATCCAATAGTCTACAATGAGCAAAAGCACAAACATGGGGTATTGCAATTAAATAAAACAAACTATGTAATTTGTAATTTACATCAGCAAAATCTACAGCTAACTTAAGGTACTACATTAGTCACATTTTAATCTCTTAAAATATTTAATAGTGAACATTTATGTTTTAATGAAGAGATCTATATTATAACTTATTTTAAAATGACAACTAGACTCCTAAACTATCCATCTTGGAAGGACACTAATATTATAACCCATGCAGGTCACACTGAAAAAGTTAAGGACTCAAAGAGCATCAAGTCAAACTTCCAAAGGTAACCAAAACTTTCCATGGATTTCTTGTTCTATCAGACTCCACAAGTGAATTCACTTTGTGGAGTCTGATAGAACAAATACCCCACAATTCTATCATACCCCTCTTATTCTAAGTGAACTGAATCACCATGCTTTTACCATAGCTGAGATTCTTACTGCATCACAGAAGCCCACAATACACAAGCTTCCTAATTGCCTTCTATGCTGATTACTTTACGTAATGATTTTTTAAATTCCATTTGCTAGTGAGAAAGAATTCTATATTGGATTTCAACTGGAGCTAGCATTAGGAACTCATTTGAAAATATATGCCCTCGCTTTATAAGCTGAAAGGGCCCAGAAGGATTAACACCCAAGTTGCAGTGAGCACACCCAGTGCGGAAGTCTGAATCGCTTAAGACCAGTCCCCATTCACAGGAGCAGTTCTCCTTGGAGAAATGGCTGACTCCAGGTCTGAGACAGGAAAGCAAGAAGCAAGCATGGAAAACTGTGCCAGAAGGGCAAGGAAGTGTCTCAGGCTAACGGAGACACGTGAAATGGGCTAAGGAAATGTTGTGAAAGAATTCATATGGGTCACATCTGAGGCAGTTTGAGGATCAGAAAGTAATCAATAGAACAATCGACTGTATGTAACACAGTAAACATAAAAAGAATAACTATGGGAATGAATTTTATAACATTGAATACAAAAGGAATCCACGAGTCTATAATGATACCCAAAGAAAGGGAAACAAGGAGATCGGAGTGGAAGGTGAGAGGCACTCTTTATAGGGCAATTCAAGATTTAAATGTAGAAGGAATAGAATTTTTCAACAGTCATCATTCTGTAAGCCTCCCCAAAATAATTAATCCAGGCAAAGACAATCAATGAATGCCCAAACCAGAAATACAATATTCCCACCATCTCAAACTCTCACCCCACTGAGCACTCATTACAAAGCAGAAAAGACACCTCCCCTGTCGAGACATCTGGCGGACACCATCGGAACCTAGAGAGCAAATTTAGCGTCACAGAAGACAGAACTGGTGGTTAGGTGATGCAGCAAGAAAGAACCCCGTGCAATGTGAACGAGAAGCCGCACGAGGGATGGCAGGAAATATGGCTGGCGTTGCCAGTAAACAAGATCCAGAGTATCAAGCTAGGTTTGCCTCCAATCTGTGGATGAAGCAGCTGAAGTTCAGAAAAGCCAGACGACTTTCTCAAAGTCAGGTTCTCTAGTGATGGGCAAAGCTGGAATTTGGGCCAGCTCTGTGTGATTCTAAAACCCAGATTCTTTAGACTATGGAGCCTGGCATCCCCAACCACCATTGCGTCTACAGTCTGGCCAAGTGTAGATTGCCCCCTTGAATCCTGGCCAACTGTCCTTCAGGGGCCAGCCCTACAGTTCACCTGCCCTAGCCTCCTTCCTTCCTTTTCCTCAACTAGTTGTCTCTACGTGAGTCCTTAGGAGATTTAATGAGCCTGTTCCCAACAAGCTGTATAACAGCACTGTACAGTAAAGGCTGGAAATCCTTGGCTCTATTATAGAGTCGAGAAAACTGGCTCAATTATCATAAGGATGAGTGCCTGCAAAGGTAATAAAGATAAGCCTGTAGATCAACCAAAATTAAAAGATAATCATTTTATTCTAACCCATTTAAATGACTGAAAAAAAATCAACCATGAGACATACCCATGAAGTGCTTATCTGTGATCCATTATAAGCCTCACGAAAATCAGTGCCTATTCTAATCAATTTTTGACACCAACACCCCAAAAGCCTACTCAGCACCTCTGGCCAACACATCCGACAACACATAAACACCTGATTTTCCTGCAAACCTGACCCTCCGTTTTACAAACCTTGGTGGGGAAAAACTTGGCCAAAACTTTGTTCTTCACTTTTTCTCATTAAATATACTGGGGTGACACTGGCTAATAAGATCCTGTGATACATGATCTGTGTAGTGCATCGTGTGTAAGAGCCTCTCAATTTCAGGAGGCAATTTACTCAGGTGTGCACTGAATGTTGACATCATAACACCCCGCATGCTCGCCTGCACTCACCCCAGAATGCAGGCCCCTCGGTCCACATCGGGAGCACCACACACAGCATATTCATAACTTTTATTTTGTGACATCTGTATTTTTAATATAGATTTTGTAGAACATTTTGGCAAAAAAAGGACAGTACTTTCCAGGGAATTTTATAATACATTTGCTAAAAAAATGTGTGTTCCTAGGTCAGTGTTGAGGTGAACTGGAGGTCTTTCTTTCCAGGAGTTTAAAAAATGTTTGAAGCTTGAAAGCAAAGTTATATTTAAACATCATATATAACAAATAAATAAAGATGTTTTACAGATTTGTCCTAAAGAAAAAAAAAACAGTCTTTGGTTGTATTTGGACCCAAAAGTCAGATCATCTTCCATCACCTATGGCCGTCTCTCTCAACCCACATCCACCAGGGGATCCTGTGGGCTGGGCCTTAAAACACACCCACCGCCCCACCACCTCTCATCCAGGCTGTCATCTGCACTGTGGCCCAGCCATCATCACCCTGGTCTGGATTGGTCACTGGCCCCCTGACAGGTCTCCCTGTTTCTGTCCTCCTCCTCCAGACAGTCTGCTCTCAACACAGCAGCCAGGCTGACTTCATGAAGAAGCCAGGTCAGGTCACATGTCTGCTTCAAACCCTTTAATGGCTTCCTAGGTCACTTAGAGGACAGGCAGAAGCCTCACAGGGTCCTGAGCACCCTGGTCCACCAGCCAGGCTCGGGGGTGAGGTTTCCACACACACTGTTTGTTCCCTTGGCTTGAACACCTGGTCGCTAGCGCTGTATGTGGCCCCCCTGCTTGAAGTCAAGGCTGAAAGGATACCTTCCAGGTGCAGCCTTCCCTGCTGTCATCAGTCAGAAGAAGCATGACTACGCTGGGAAGCCCCCCTCCCCGCTGTGTTTTCTCCGTAGCAACCACCACCAGCCTGAGGCAAACTGTGTGTTACCTGGGTACTTCTGTGTACCCTCCCCCCTGCAGCAATCCAGGAGGGCAGGCATTCCTCCCTCAACTGCCTGTTCGCCTCTGCATTCTCCTGCTAAAGACAGCAGGCATCTAGTACCCGGCGTGTAAGCGAGCGAGTCAGTGAACTCGTGACCAACCCAGACAGGCAGGTCATGGATTCGGTAAAGCACTCTTGTGGATTTTTTTTTGCCACTTTGTTCTAACATAGAGCACTAAATCCCAGCCCAGTTTAATGTTGAACTAGTCTTGGCATTATCTCAATTCTTAAAACAAACTCAACGTGGACAAGCCAGTGAGCCTTTGCACCCGAGCCTTTCCTCTACAGAAACAGGTTTCTGGCACAAAGTGTCTTCTCCCTTCAGATTCCCCGAGCTCATCACAACACAGTGTTAAGGTGGCTTATGCGCAATATTACACATGACAAATTAATTGGAGGAAAAAGTCCCTCAAGTCCAAAGGTAGCACATAAAGACTCGGGAGAATTTTCTAGAACCGACACAAATCCACGTCAGCAACAAAAAGCCTACACTCCATGCTCTGGAGAGCTTAACAGCTATGGACACGACCTTAGCAAAGGCAAACTAAAGTGGACGGGAACCCACAAGCGGTGTGGGTCCACTCACAGTCTGCATCTTTCGCGTGCCTGTAGGTCCCATTTCCGTGCAATGGGCCGCAATGGGAAGCTAATGGAAAAAAGACTGTGAGGCTAGTATAATGGAAAACAAGAGAAGGGCAGCGGGGAGGTGTGGTGTGCGAGCCTCATGTCAGGGGAGAAGCAGAAAGCCCCACAGGAGACAGCCACTGTGGCAGCAAGAACCACCTACCCCAGCATAGCTGACATTTTGGCCCCCGGCCTCCCAGCTACTCAAGGCCATGGGTCAGCCCAACGCACTGACTTGAACACTCATAAGCCTAATTTAAAAAGATGTTTCTCCCACTTACTTTTTGTGGAGGAAAAAACCCCAAACCTGTCACTTTGCTGGCCAGATCTTAAAATACCAACAGACATTTTAGCATTTTTTTGGTCGCATCTGCAAAGAGTGAAATTTATTGTTGCAAAGATTTGAAAGCAAACTTTGCAACTCACATTGAATTTCTGTTCTCCTTATTTCCCGATCATGGAGAGAGGTAGCACCGAAAGACTAAATCAGTCAAAGAGATCTTAAAAATACAAATTTTAAGAGTTACATGCAAATGCATTGGCAAGCCAGCCAAAAATACCTTTTGAAACAGGAAAAATAAACAAAAAATTACTTTTTAGCAAAACTTTGCTTAAATTTTTACAAACATAAGACACTGGTGCAGAAGTCGCTCCACACAGTGAAGAAGGCACGTTCCCCCCTTCGCTGACAACCAGAGAATAAGTGGTGTGGTCCCTACTGTAACCCCAGTGCTCAGACCCATAAAATGGCAACAAGGACTGTACCACCTTATGAGGGTTATTGTGAAGACTAGTAAAGATGATGCATGTAAAATTCTCAATACATTGTCCAGAACACAATTCCTCAAAAAAATGGTTCCTCTGGTTCTTCTATTTTCTACTAAGCTCATACAATGGGTTGAATCACAAATCAATTTTTAAAGAAAAAAAATCCACTATCCCTCTTCTTTTTCAAATAAATTAGGAAAATTTTAGCTACTCACCCTGGACTCAGAGTTAGGAATTGTTTTACTACCCCTAGAGGGTGGCTATGGACCGTCACTTACGTAAAATACAGTGGTATGGCCCATACACAGCGACTGCCTCTGCACGGCTCCAGAAGACACCTCCAGGGGTCTCAATGGACTGTGCTCCTCCCCACCTCTACGCCAACCCTTCGGAAGAGGCGAGAACCAGCCCTAGGCAAAAAGCACTTCTGAGTTAGCGTTTACTCTAATCCCATCCGCGTTCTAATGTATTCTAATCTCTATTTCACTCTGTAATCTTAAAATCGCCAGATGACAGGAAAACAAGGAAGGACGTTTAAAGAACACACGCCGTCCTAATGGATTTCATGTCAAGCCCTCCCCACAGGGGCTGCCAGGTGCTTCCGGCAGGCACCACAGGCTCCACGGGAAACAAAAGCAGCGAGGACAAGGAGACACAATGCGCAGTCACCAAGCCACAGCCCTCACCTTGCTAAGGCAAACCAACGTTTACATGCGGTCCCTGCCCAGCTGAACTCCCTCCCTCCCTGGCACGGGGACGGTTTCCATTCCACAAGGCACCTCCATGGTCCCTCTGTCTTCTTCAACCACTACCTCTCTGCAAGCTTCTCTCCAACAAACCGCATGCCGAGCGGTTTTGGTTTGGTTTTCTCATGGTGTCTTGGAATCATGAAAGGCAGAGGAAGTCTGCTTCCAGCCCCGAACACCTATCATCAGTAACAGACTGGTGTGCTCTGTCAGCACACTACTACAGAGCAGCCGCAGAGGACCCTGGGGTGGTTACACAGACTGAGCAGATCACCTAGCACACAGGTAAGGGCTCCATAAACATTCACCGCTTTGTCACTTGAACAAGCATCCTCACCATATAATCTTTTCATAGCACAGGTCACGGTGAACAGGCCACACAGCAGGATCGGGCAGGAGAGCTGGTCTGGCCCACAGCAGAGCCTCTACACAAGGACCCCTGGCCTCCTGGGCCACAGGTGTCCCAGCATCGGCATCAGGCCTGCAGACTGTCCCGGCGCAGGTAGGACTCCTTTCTACCTAGAGTCAAAGGTGACACACCAGTGGGTCTTCTACTGCCCAACTCTCAGGCCAAGGACTGGCCAACCGCCCTCCAACAGCTTCCAACTGCCAAGGCTGAGGACAAGCCCAGTCCCTCGGTGCCGCTGACATCACAGTGGACCCCGGAATCTTGGCCCCAGCAACCCCCACACAGGCTTCTTCAGCCAGAGGCTCCATCCCTGACTTGGCAATCCCCACCCAAGTGAGGACACGGCACCTTGCACACAGCCACCTTCACTCCTCAATTCCAGGGAAGATGTCTGGGTTTCCAGTGCGACCTGCTGGGAACACAGTGCCAAGGGGCCGACAGCCTCTCCAGGATGCTGACCCCACACGCAGGGAGAGCGGGGAGACATGCACGGTTCTAAGGAGCAACTGTCTAGAAAAATGGCAGCAAATGAGCAACTTGCAAAGTGATGTTTCAAGGTTAGGGTAAAACGTCATCCAGGGGAAAGTGGGTTGTCGTTTGCAGGTCCTTGCTTCTACTCAAGGAACCAAACTGTGGCTCTGCGTGCGTGTGTGCATCTGCACACAGGTGCATATAAACATTCTAGCGTGTCCTTCGATTCACAGAGCAGCCAGTGTTTCTTCCCGGGTTCACAGCTCCGGACTCACACGTCCCGTCTCCCTCCACTCGCAGCCACGTCAGCCCCATGCCGTCCGCCTCCCTGGGCTAAGCTCACACTGGTCCTCTCTCTACCCCTGGCAGGTTCCCACCTGCACACTGCTTTTCGAGCCTTTCACGCCCACAACGTGCACTCTATGTCGACCTAAGGCTGTTTAGTCAAGGACACAGAGTGGCGTTTGCCCACAGAGGTGCCCGCAGGACCCACGGCACAGCCTTCACGCCCTTGGCCAGAATCATAGCGAGCACAGCCGAAGCGGTGCTTCCGATGTTGCTCCTACCCGCGTCCTTGAACCCGTGCCACGTGGATACAGATGAAACCTCTAAGCATAGCTGGTGCTGAGAGCCACTGCTGCCAAGCCTAGTGCTCAAGCTTTAGGCTAAGTATGATTCCAGCACATCTTGTCTAGCCACTCCAGTGCCGTGACATCAGCATCGTGTTTTGCGAACAGTGCTGCTTGCTGTGTACTCCGCGGTGTGGTCCGTGACACGGTGGCATCACGCTGAGTGACCCCCACAGCTGGCATCGCAGGTAGAGATGAGGAAGCTAACACGTAAAACCCGGTGGATGCCGACACGGGAAGACCCACGGTTCCTGTCCCTCGGGTTCCTGTCACAGGTGTAAGTACTTCCAAGAGTGCCTGCTCTCTAGACGTCCCAGCCCCGGCACTGCTACGTTAAGGACTTACTGACGTCTCAGTCCTTCTAAAAACTGACATCCATCAGTCAGGCCAGCAGTTTCATGGTGTTGTTACTTACTCATTTGTAGGTGCATTAAATGATCAGTATGCTGTAATTTATTAATGATAGTTCATGATTATACCGTCTCTTCTCAAAGCCTCTCAATAGAGAGAGTCTCGCGATAAAGAGGCCCTCCTACCACTCGACCTTTAGTCTGAGTCTGTCCTGGCTGCAGACATTACTGTTACATGGTAGACGTCCAAAAACAAAGGGAAATTGCTTTTATCATTTATCTTTTTGAAAACACACACTAAGGTCAGGACATACTGAGCACGAGTTGACAAGACAAGTTGAGTCTTTATCACCCTGCCCTTTCCCTCCAAATTTGCTGGTCTCCTCTCTCCTCAGTGCTCGCCTGGCCCCCGCATCCTTCACAGGCTTTTACAGAGATAGAGGGAAGTAATTCATAAATCAGGCCAGGGACTCATGCTAAGGTGTCAGACAGGGATAAGCAGCAGCGACAGGAAACAAAGCCCCCTTGACCCACAACAGTCCCCCCACCTCCTCTGTCCCACCCTTGCCCCAATCTGTCACAACAGAACGCTCTGGGATTCAGCCACCAATACATGGGTGCAGACCCTGGACAATGAACCCCCATCCTTGGCGGCCTCTCTGGTGCAGTTTCACTCAGGGATTTCAACCGCACTGAAAGAGTTCCAGAAAAATAAATGTACCCCTGGAGTGTCCTTCCCAACCTGCAATTTCGGTCACTGGGGCACCAGGCTGGGGACAACGCTGCGGGGGTAGGGCACGTCTGCCCTGGTGCTAAGTCTCAGTGCCTAGCGTTTAGGCAGGCCCCCTGCAAGATCCTGGGCGTGACGCTAGTGATAAGTTTTTGTGAAAGTGGCAAAAGTGTGCTACTTCTGTGTTCTTTTTCATAGAGGGCACCCATACGTGAGGGAGCCCAGCCCCGTAAAAACCCAGTGCTCCTAAAGGTCGCTACACAGGCTCTGAGGCGCGAGGTCCAGGTACTCGGTAGTGTGTTTATGTGACATCAGAAATTGTTTGATGAAGATAAAAGCAGTCAATTTTCAGGAGAAGAGAGACAAGAGCGACACAAAAATTACATTGAAAAGAATAATTACAAGATGTGATGCTTACTGATGGTTGGCTCCTTTTCAGACACACCTTGAAACAACTCTGGATACTCGGGCATCTTTTAAAGAATGTCCTGTCTGCAGCATCCATGTGAGCACGTGCAGGACAAGGACATGGAGAATCTCCCCGGGCCCCGCGGGGCAGCCAGTGAGGGAAGGTAAGGGCACTGAAGGGTTATGGGACTCTCTCCCAAGCTACCTCTTAAAACACACTGACCTTTAATGCATTTTAGCGCTGAAGGACTTGAGTGACAGGAGGGACAAGGCTACTGTAACCCACGTGTTGTTAGCAGGAAACATGAACTCAGAGAAGTAACATTTAGTAGCAACAATGACACTTCTAACACCTTGTTACGTAAGGTGGCTGGGAGGCATTCCAGTGAAAACAGGAAATACCGCGGTGGGAAGGCTTTTGCCTAGCAGAAGGAAATCCTGAAAACAGTGAGGTATGCTGTTCTCTGCTGGCGCTTGTGGACTCTAAGCTCCCCCACCCCACAGCGATCGGAGGGCCTGGGAAGGGCGTTTACCTGTGAGGACCTGGGGTAGGGGTGCTTCCCCAAGCAAGGAGCAAGGTGGCAGCAGTCACTGACACTGGGAAACAGAACAGCAGTAGAAACGTAGAGAAGGAAGGCAAGTTCAATGTCGTACGTACTGTTTCTCAGGTAGCTCTTATAGCCCGTCCCCCACACAGAGTCTGGAACACCCTAAATGTTTACCCAGTAGGGGAAAGACAAACAGGAGGTGGTACCAGCAAACACTGGAATACGCGCCCCCAATTAGCTGCATCAGACAATGAAACCACATGAATTCTCGTGACGTGGAAAGTGCAGTGAAGGTGACATGAAAAGATTATTGAGGAACAGCAAAAAGGAGAGTGTGACAGACAGGGAGGCTCCCCCTGCCATCGAGTCCAACACCCAGGTTCCCTCCCAGCGCCAATTTCTGCTCCTTTGAAAGCTGTACCCAACTGTTAACCCTTTCGGTACGGGTGCCGGATATATCCGGCACCCATCTGATGACCTGTGTGGACGAGCGCCGGACATATCTGGCGCCCATACAATGGCTCACAATGGCTCACCTCGTACAGCGGGAGTGTCGCGGCGGAAAGAGCGCTGGTACCGAAAGGGTTAAGAGTAAATTGATCGAGTAAACTTTACATTTCTTTTCCTTTTCCTTGTTCTGTGTAACGCTTAAGGAGGCCAGGGGCATTACAGCCTAAAGATAATAGAGCACCTGACAATGAGCAGACCCCCAATAAAGAAATCACAGTCTAGCGCTTCAAAACCATTTACATTTGGTACCTTAGAACACAGAACTCCACGCCGGCCCTCTCCCCGCAACACCAGCCCCTTCTGACCCGTATCTGCCTGAAGCTCCGTGCACAAAACAGAATTCACTCTCTAAAACGTGGTTTCTACGCTGTCAAAAGCGGGCAAAGACAGATGAGTGTACCCCCTGATAGCATGACTTGTAAAGCAAACAGGAAAAAATAGAAACATCCTAAACAGGAGGACGCCCTGTCACCCTGACGAGGGGGTGGGCCCATCCCCACGGGCTTGCGGAAGGCTGCTCACGCAGTGTCATTACGGACGAGTTTCAACAGGTGCTAGTTCTGTTTAGGGACGTCACCCACGCATGTGGCTTCAACGGTGGAGGGAAACTAACGAGGTCCTATGTTGGGAGTAGAATTTTTCCTTTTCTTTGCACGTCTTTTACATTTTTGATTTTTTAAAGTGAATAACCCCTACACAAAAAAGAAACATTGATAGTTTAAAAAGAAAGTCAACCCAACTGTCCCTGCACTCCTAATCTTTATCACAAACATCTCCCAAGTCACCAAATCAAACACCTGGGAGCTGACCCTGGCGCCCCCCTCTCCTCCCTCCTGAAACCTGATGAACGAAGAGGTGTGAGCTGCAATTGCTTAGCGTTGCTGTGACCCGCTCTCTCCGTCCCATGCCCTCCGCGACCCTGCTTCCTCCCCACTGCCCGGGACCCCTCCAGCCGGTCTCTGATGACATTGCGTCCACCCTTCCTGAACACACAGTGCAAACAAAGGTCGCCGCCACGGCGCGGACTTAACCCTTCCCGTGGTTCCTCGTGGCCCGAGCAGCCAAGTTCCCTCAACTCAGTGTGCCCGGGAGACCAGCCAGGACGTCCCCACCCACTGTCTCTCCCACTGCTCCACATTTTCGCAGTAATAAATTCCTTGTAGCTGCCTAAATGTTTCCTCATTCTTCACGCTGCTTCTGTTAGCCGGGATGTCCTTTCCTTCTCCCTTTTCCTACCTCCTGTCCATGAACCCAAATCAAGGGTCACCTCCTGTCCGTGAACCCAAATCAAGGGTCACCTCCATAAGCCTCTGCTCTTCTCCCTGCAGCAGAGCTCCCCTTCCCATGCTCACAGCCCCTTTCACAGAAACAACATCCACCGGGAACTCCCAGGTGTCGCTCCGGCTGAGCGCCAGGGACTGTGCTCTGTCCGTCCCCTGCCGATGCTATTCCGAGGTAGGCGGGCCTCTGCATTTTACAGCTTGCACAGTTGCAGACCTCCCCCATTTTAGGAGTGAGAGAACAGAAAGGTTGGGGCTGGGGGTGAGGACTCTCCAAGACCAGCAAGAGAGATGGGTGCTAGCCCCCAGCCTTTCCAGCGCCCACTGTCCTGTTGTATGAATCCGTCACTGTACTCACTTGCTCACATCTCTCTCCCCGCTGGTCAGGCCCTGTCTTCCCATGGGCAGGGATGATGTCTGACCCACGAGCTGATCCCCGGACCACGCACAGAGCTCAGCACCCGCCAGTCCTCACAGACACCAGCTGCATGACCTCGGCCAGGGGCCCAGGAGAACAGAGGCTTTGGGGCCACACAGCACGACCTGGAACAAAGGACGCAGCTCCAAGCTGCAGCTTCCCTAAAGGTGCAAGGGCGACAGAGAACGCCGTGTAGGCCTGCTGAGCGGAGTCGATGGTTACCACAAATAGAGCGCCGGACGCAAAACTTCTCCACAACAACGAGGAAAGAGAAGCTGATGATAAGGGTGTGCAGCAGTCGGGGCTGGGGTGGGGGCCGGGGGGCGGGGCAGGGTACACTAAGGTTTGCTTAAGTGACAAGCGCTCCTAGAGTCTGCACATGTCAAAACACCCAGGAGTTACGCCAGCTCCATGTACTCACTGCTAAGGTCCTAGGAAGTTCCCTCCCTTTGTTCCAAACGCAGGAAGGGGGGGCCAGAATGCCATCTACCCTCCCCCAGGGGTGAGCCAGCACTGCCGATGACCAGGGCTGCAGTGGGGACAGAGGAGCGTCTCCGAGAGTCGCAGGTGTGGCAGTCACAGCACATGGGAGGCAGGGTGGGGCCGGCATGCGGAAAAGAGGCCCGAGGCCCGCAGAGGTCGAACAGCAGGTCTGGTCTGGAGGGAAGGAGGGAAGGAGCTACGCCATGGCTGCAGCCTGGGTGTGTGCCCTGAGGCCCAGCGAGGCAGGTGGCAAGTACGACTGCCCCGAAGACACCTGCCCCTGTGTTTGGATCAAACAACGCAGGTCCATTTCCTTCTCTCTGAGCATCACAGAGAGCTTGTGCTGTTCAAGTGGTTTGAGCTCCTTTGTTCAAAATCAAGTCTCCTTCCCAGCCCATGAAGACTTGCCAAATTCCACCTGAAAATTTCTGTCACTTGTAACTACTGCACATGACTTCGGCGGTGGCCCAGATGGGATACTGTCCATCCCCACTTTCATGCCCCTCTCCCCTCACCTCACTGGCACTGAGAACACTCGCTATCAACACGCATGGTTTCCAAAGCCCCATGCACTGAACGGGATCACCAACAACAAGGACCTGTGAGAGAATCCCAGTGCTGAGCTCCCTCTCAGGGTCTGGGAGTGGACCAGACGAGAGTCGTGTTGTTCCGAGAGGAACTCACAGCAGTTTCAGACGGGAAACATTTGTTACTTCCCGTTCCTCCAAACTCTGTCATCCGTGGGGGGTGATCTTCCCGTTCCCTTCCCCAGACTGACACCTGCAAGCAAACATGGGGACACTCTCTTTGTCACACTTGCCTGTGAAAGTCTTCACATTAGAAAAGGATGTGAGGAACAAACCTATGTGGTTTTGTCTCATACCAGGAGGAATGCAATTCGCAGCACACCATGAAAAACAACACGGAAACAGCCCAGAAGACATCTTTTCCAACAAGAGTCTCATCTCACCATGCCTTTTCATGAATAAACTAGAAAATCAAAACAACACCAAAAACTAAGACGCTGCCATTCTGCCCAACAGGGCACACGTTCGAACAGAATGACGGGAACAATCAGCAAGGTCCTCCGTTACATGTTTGACGTAAAAGTGCACGCTGACCTGGCACGTCGGATATTAAAACACAAAGAGAAAAGGGCATTTTCTCTTTACTTAGGAGATCGCTCTTCCTTTATATTCACTGGTGTTCCTTCATGTTCTCATAATTTAGAACACAGAGCCCTCACCGTGTTGTGTCCCTCGTAACGGGCAGTCACCCAGGTAATGTGAGTTCTCCAACAGAACTGCCTTTGAAGAGTAATGTCACGCCTTCTTGGCATGTGATTGGATGGTGGTTTTATTGTATCGCACCCCACAGCCCCGTAGTCAATGAGCCGGGTGTCTATGTCATCACAGTCAGGAGACTGCCTGCGTGCGGACAGAGGAAGCCCACAGAACTGAGTAAAAAGGCTGAGGCTTTGAAACTTACTCCTGGGCACCCCTGACTGGGAAATGACCTGGGTCCACACGCAGCCCGGCCCCTCCGAACACTGACGGCAAAGCCAAAGACGCGGGGACATGAACTGAAAAGCACGCTCCAGTCCTCACCGCTGTCCACCGCGGCCAGCTCCTCCTCTCCTCCTCTGCCTAACAGGGCCTTCAGTCAGCCCACCACTGAACTTGGCATCTCCCTCCCCAGGCCGGCCCTCAGCCCACAGCCCCTTCTCAGGGCCCAAGCCTGACACCCGGAGGGTCCCCTGGGCTCCAGGCTGCCCACCCAGCTCCAGCGTGAGCATCTGTAAGCCCCAGGTCATGCCGCCAACATTAGCCTCGCAGACCTCTGTCCACCCTCTCCTCTCATTTCTGCGTCTTTCCTCAGCAACCGCGTCCTAGGCTCTGCGGCGCTATCCCCTCCCCTACCTTAACCACCCTCGCCTGAAGTCTTGCCCCTCCATGCCATGGCTCAGAAAGGCCCACGGAGCCATTTTAAAAGCTCATTTTGTGCCACTGCTCACACGCTCTTCCTCAGAAACCTTCAAGTGCTCATCACTCAAAGCTGTCAACAGGGCTCAAGAAGCCTCCACAGACCTCAGCTGACTCCACCCCTTCCGCCCCGCCTCCCCCACCCTCCTCCTGACCACAAGTCTGAGCACACAGCCCTGTGGACAGCCCACCCCCAGGTCTCCCACCTGGCCTCACGTGGGCCGCTGCTCGCCTCCTCCCAGAGCCCCTCCTGCCCACAGCTGCCCCAACCTAGTCAGCTCCTACTTACCCATCATTCACTTCCCCTTGAGAAGACTAATCCCAGTCAAGTTTTCCCCAACACACCACGCCTGGAAGATATGTTCTCCCTAAATTCTCTTTGGAAATGAAGACTATTTTTATTTTGTTCACTGTTGAAGGCCCGTACCTAGCCAAGTCCTTGGCCTACAGAAGGCATTCGGCAAATATTTCAATGACTGATTAATACGTTCGATGGAGAAAACACGTATGCACCCTTATGCAGGTTCCGTGGCCTTCCCAATGGAACGGAAATAGGGAACACTCCCAACCGAACAGAAATAGGGAACACGGTCACGTGGGGTGCTCATCAAGAATGGGATCGCATCTATGCAAAGTGGGAAACTCACTGGACAGAACTGACGGAACATACACATACCGGCTTGATTCCATTCATTATGTTAAGATAAAGCAAATTTGATAAGGTAGCCAAATAAGTCATAACAATGACGTAAAACCTGTCATTTTAAATGTCTGTTTTCTAGAACACATTTTATGCAGATACTCTCAAAAGACTCTGTGGAATGTTTCTGATACCAAAGTGATGAAGAGAGGTTTGGAATTTTTCCATGTGAGGAAAACAGAAGCAAAAAGCAAGGATTATCAGGCTGTGATGAGAGTGAGGAGATACCACGCCTTGTTTATTTTTTTTTAAAGAATTCTTTTTAAAAAGTGATTAAACATTAGATTTGTAAGTCTGAGGCCCTTTTAAATATAACAGCTATCAAAAAATTTTTTTAAGGTTTTATTTTAAAACTCCTTTTGCAAAGTAATATTTCACGAATAGCAGGGTTTATTCGGTCAGTATAGACTACCTCTGTTAGGTCACTGCTGCGTTTACTGCACTGAAATTCAAGTGCCTTTTCACATACACGCTGCCGCCCCTCAGCACCTCCCTGGGCACCCACAGTGAGCTGGCACCGTTCCCTCGCTGTGGTCACTTTCGTTTTCTGGTTTCTATGACCTCAGCGGTGTTCTTGCTGGGTCTGCAGCCCTCGCAGCAGGGGAATGCGTGACTCACACCCTGCAGGCCAAACCCAGGGACGTCAGGCTGAGTCTATGTTCACCGATGCGTGTCAGATGTCCTCGGACCCTGAGTTTTACCCACCAGCTCGAGCTTTCTTCCTGAAGTTTGACGCCTGATTTGTAACTTAGAAATACTGGTTCTCCAGTAAGTTCTTGAACTTCCTCTCCCCTGTTTTTCTTTGCAAAGGCACCCAAGGCATTTCCTGTCCCAGTCTGGCCCGGCCCACCTGACACACGGCACACGAGGTGACAGGACGGAGTGGAAGCAGTAGCTGTTACTGTTACGTCGTCTGCAAGAGCAGCCAGGAACCACTTCACCGACTGCCTCTGCAGTTAGGTGCCCTCTCTAGTACGGAGCCTAGTTTCACAAGGGCAAGCGTCCCCGCCCATCCTCAGCAAGGCAGCGGGCTCAGGCCTCAGCCAACTGTGCTTTCAAAAGGGGGCTGCTCCACTGCACACGTTTCAGGCCCTGGCCGGGTTGCTCCGTGGGTTGGCATGTCATCCTATACATCAAAAGGTTGCAGGTTCAATCCCTGGTCAAGGCACATATAGGAGGCAACTGATCGACATTTCTCTCTCTCTCTCTCTCTTTCTCTCTCTAAAAATCAGTAAATCTATCCTCGAGTGAGGATTAAAAAATAAACAATTTTTAAATTAATTACCTTTGTTCCCAAGTAGCTTTCACTGCTTCAGAGAAGCATTTCCTTTAGGCAGGCAGCCTAAAGGAGGTAGCACTTCTGTGGACTTTTCTAGAGTTTCTCTGTGCTGACGAGATATTACAAGACACCGGTGACGCAGAGGCCACACTCGCCGGCCGGGACGCCGAGTTCCCGTCCCACTAGCGCACCCTCCGCTGCCCCAGGAGCTCACAGACCACTTTCCCTCCAGCACAAATTGTTCTGTTACCAGACAACTCATTGCGACTAGTTTCTCCTGAGTCTCACGATTTTAAATGGACCCAAATTTCCTGCACAAATAAAAAAATAAAGTTGATTTGTAAACAACAAAGCCAAAGGCACCCGCGATTCTGTACACAAGCAGTATTTTCACAAAAAAGTGAAACCTCTTTATGTTGTACAAACATTTGAGAACAGATCTTTTTTTCAATGTATTTTACCAAAAATAAGTGTTTTATTTTTAATTATGCTGGCAGACATCTCCTGAGGGAACGCAGAGTGAGTCAACGCTACTGCTTTGTCAGACGCCTAGGACAAAAACTACGGGCACAGCATCAAGAAAACGTATGTTACTACTAGAGATGCAGTAACGACCAGAGAGACCGAGCACATCCCTAAACTGGATGCCAGGAGCAGCTCTGGGGCAGCATAGCAGAGAGAGTCCCTTCCTGTCATCCTTCCTGTCACTGGCAGATGACCCGAGGGAGCAGGGCCTGGAAGTCAGCCTGGGGCCAGCACTAGGAATCACACGGTCCCGTGGTCCACCCTTCTTCAGGTCTGTATGAACAACTGAAAGGAGCCTTTACGTCAGCCAGCATGGTCTCGTCGCCCGCCACAGCTGCCCTGCCTGGCATGCGTAGGGGCTCACCTTAGCATCAGGCGTGAAGCCTGCTGAACGCTCTTGCACCCGGCCCACCCCTGAGAGACAATGGTCTGTGTGCAGGGGGGACCACAGCCAGAGAAAAAACAGCCACTTGAACCAGGGATCCAAGAACTCCATGGTCCTTTTCCACATGGAGAGTCACAAAGAAGAAGTTCAGGGCCACCCCAAAACCTCTCCAGTTCTCCAGCACGGACCATCTGTGCTGAGAAGTAGCAAAGGCAGCTCTGCCCCTGTTCCTCTGCGCCACCCCCTCCCAGTGGCCAGACCATGGAGAGTGGCACCGGCATCCCTGTCTTTAATGGCCTCATTCACGTGACAGCCACAGCTCCCAGCGTGAAGCCCTCCGAAGACTGTGAGAGATGGAATGTGCTGATTGAGCATTAACGAGAGCGGAATGTGAGAAGGGATGCCAAGCAGGGGGCTCACGAGGCCCTCAGCGTATGAGGCTGGCTGCGGGCAGGGACCCTGGTCTGAGTGCGAGCCGTGGCCCCCAAGCCGTCTCTGAACACGGCTCACTCAGCTCCCCCTCTGCACACAACACTAAACCTTGCCTATCTGGGTTAGAACCAAGACCAAGGTACGTCGGCATAGCAAACGAAAATGACTGTGAGCTCCAAAACTCTTAAACTATGAGAATTTAAGAGCCCAGCTGGAGTTACAAACTGCAATCATCAGAAATGAGAGCATAGGACGGGGAACACCCGGAACCAGCTCCCAGGTCCCGAGCCTCCGTGTGCTCCCAGTCCTCGGGGCCGGCTCCGACACGTCCCTGGTGTGTTCGGTGAGACAGCGGGCACCTCCTCGGGGGCAGGTCCTGAGGCTTGAAGACAATGATCCAGGCAGAACGCTCACTCAGCACGGGCCCGCTGCCCAGGACACGCGTGCGAACGTCACTTCTATTGGGAAAGGTTACGGGAGACCAGTTTGCTCTGATTTGGAAGTCCACACAGCACACATGATTTTTAAAGCAAAATTTGAAAGATTTCCCCTCCAAAATGGTTAGTTTTTTCCAAGTGTGGCACTTCAAGTAGTGGTGACACTTACCAACCCACGAACCTGGTCTAAACCCCCAGAATGCCAGAGGGCTGGCCTCTCGCTCCTGCATCTTCTTCACAACACACAGAACTGTGACGCTGTGAATGCTCAAAGCACTGGACCTGAGGACCGCCGAGATGCCCCCTCGCTGATCGGAGGGCAGCCCGTCTCTGCGTGTCAGCAGCCCAGGCTTCTACCACGGTTGTCAGAGTCCTCGGTGCTGGTGGCGTGCACCGTTTTTCCACATGGAGACAAAGGACTTCACGCTATTTTGGGATTTTTAATGTGCGAGTGGGCAGACGGTGTGGGAGCACGCGATGACTAAGTGTTGAGGGAACTTTTGAAGAGTTCCGAAGAGTTGGGGGACTCGAGCTGCGGGGTGTGCGAAGACTCGGCAGATGCGCAGCAGCTACTCAAGGACAGGGGACCGAGTCAGCCAGAGCTCAGAGGGAACTTACTCGTAAGCGGCCCGCTGCGTAACATGGATTCTTCGTCCTCCTCAGACGCCGCGGTGGAAACAAGGTTAGGGGAGGAGAGGTCCAGAAGGCTGTGTACCACGTGCCAGCACAAGGTACGGCTCTAGCAGCACGTAGTTAGGGTTTCAGAGAAAATGGTTTCCCCGAATCAAGTTTTTAAATAGCATGATAGCCCCTGCAGAAAGCCAGAAAACAAGTCCTGTGATGACATTTTCAAATCTAAACTTTGTATTCTTTAATCAGATATAAATTCCTGTCCAAACTGTCCAACAGCACATGAAGAAATATTAAAAACTACTTTCAGTTAGCCTACTTGGAGTCATGAGGTTTGTCAAATCAAAGTACGTAGGAGAATGTTAACGAGCCAGGGAGGGGCACTCGCTTTCCACCTAAACACTGAGCAGAATAAACTGCTGTCGCATCGAATCATGTCTGCCGTGCACGTCTCTTTTCGGTTTCGGTTAAACACCATTGTCAACAGACCCAGCTACAATTAGGAACAATCTCACGGGAAACATTCACCATCGGAAACAACTCTGAAGGCCCCCGAAAGCTTCACCACTTCCTCATAAAAGCGGAGAATCCAAGCGTGGTCATTTCTGCACTGATGTGAGCATATTTAAAGATTGTAATTACGTGGGAACGGACTGTAGTCATCGTCTATGATTTAAGTAAGTCAGAAAAGGTAAGAACTCCACAGTTTCATTCATTGGTGGGATATAAAACTGAAGGCAACAAATGAGTGAACGAACAAGAAAAACAAGCAAGCAAACCCTCATCGACACAGGCAACGGTGTGGCGGTCCCCAGAGGGAGGGGACGGGGGGGAGGGGGTCGAGTACATGGCGATGGGAGATGACGTGATTTGGATGGGGGGGGCACACAATGCAGTGTACAGATGACGCATCATGGAATTGTGCCCTTGGTACCTATAGGACCTTATTAACCGACGTCACCCCCATACCTTTACTGCGAGAGGTAAATACAGCGACATGAGGGCATCGTGCAAGCTTGTTCTCCCTTTGCTTCCCCTTCCTCTGCTCTCGCTTGCCCCCCCCCAACCCCGACTGTTAAGTAAATTATTAAGGGAGGCGCGTTTGAGTGGAACTGCAAGTTCGCCAGGTGCACGGGTGAGCCCTCTGCATGTGCGGGTGAACCTGGAGCAAACGCGCGCCTGTGTGGCGCAGAGGAAGGGTGGGGTCAGAGAGACCGAGCTCTCTGCAACAGGGAGCGGTCCGTGTTCTTGTACACGTGGACGTCGTAAAGTCAACCAAGTCCTTGGAAATGTTCGTATTATTTGCATTTTTAAGAAGCTATATTGAGATATAATTCACACACCATGCAGTGAGTCCAGGTAAAGTGTACAGTTCAATGACTTTCGCTATACAACATTTTCCACTTGTGGTAAAAATACATACTGTCGAATCTCCCACTTAAGCACTGCAAGTGACAAGTCAAGGGCAGTAAACGTGAAAAAACGATGGTGTTCAACCATCACCACTGCTTAGTCCCAACCTGCTCATCGCCCCAAACAGAAACCCTGCCACCACTGAGCACTGACTGACTCCCCACTGCTCTCCCCCAGCCCCTGAGGACTTCTGTCCTCCTTTCCGTCCTGATGAGTGTGCCACATAACTCTAAATAATATGAGTGGAATCATACGGCCTTTGTCCTTTTCTACCTGGCATAATGTCGTTAAGACTCCTGCATCTTGGGGCGTGTTTCAGAATTTCCGTTCTTTCTGAGGTTGAATAACATCCTACTGTGTGTATGTATCATATTCTGTTCATCCATTCGCCTGCTGACGGATGTTCAAAGTGGTTGTCACCCCTTCGCATGAATAAATGCTGCAATAAACATTAGTGCACAAGGATCTGTGCGTGTTCCAGAAGACAATTCCTTTGGACATACACCCAGGAGTGGAACTGCTGGGTCACGTGGTAAGTCTATGTTTAGCGTTTTGAGGAATGCCAAACTGTTTTCTGTGTGGCTGTTTCCCTCCTCCACAAAGTACAATGGTCCTGATTTCTCTGCATCCTCACCAACACTACTAATGTTCCAGTTTTTAAAAATTACAGCCATTGTAGCAGGTGTGAAATGGCACCTCACTGGGGTTCTGATTTGCATTCCCCTCATGACTAATAACGCTGAGCATCTTGTCATGTGCTTATCGGCCATCTGTATGTTTTCTCTGGAGATATGTCCTCTGCCTCCTTTTTAACTGAGTTATTTGTCCTTTCGTTCTTGAGTTGTAGGAGTTCCTTACACATCCTGGACATTAAATCTTTATCAGATATACAATGTGCAGATCTGTTCTCTCACCCTGTGGGTTGATCTCTTCACCTTCTTGATGGGGTCCCTCAACACACAAGAGCTCTTAGTTCTGAGGAAGTCCAATTTGCCTATTTTTTCTTTTCTTGCTTGACTGTTAGGAGTCATATATATAGAATCCACTGCCTATGTTACAGGTACCCTGCCCCCACTTTCTGAAAATTTTTCTTTACACCGCTTAGCTTTTAGGAAAGACTTATATCAACACTGTTTCCATGTGAGAAATTCAAAAAAGATGTTTGCTTTTGCTAAAATTTAAAAAAAGGTGAAGATAGTGTTCAGGATTTGTTTTGCAAGAAGCCTTATAGAGACAGCGGACACCCAAGTGTCGACAGTGGCCCCAGCAAGCTCCTTCCTGGAGCTACATGGAGCATCTCAGCATCCAGCTGCCAGGGCTTTGAACTGTGTCTGCGAGCATCTGGGCCTCATCTCCCTTCATTCTGTGCACCCGTAAGGAAGGTGGGCGTAAGGTGGCAGAAAAGCCTAAGAGTGCACAAGGGTGTTAGTCTTGGCATGAAACTGGACGTAACTGAGCAATTTGATGGCGGTCCATGAAATGAAGACATTGTGGGTGCATTGAATGTGGGGTCTAGGAACTCCCAAAACTTTACCATTAGGTTTCATCAGGATGCTCTACGTGTTGAATAGCAGAGGAAACCGATATTTGTTCTTGAGGGAAGTTTTTCCATTTCAGCCCTCTTCCCATTTCTTATTCTTCATTGTGCACTCGGAACACGTGCTATCTGACCGCCATGACCAATGTCAGTAGGACACAGTCGGAGCACGCGGGGAAAAGAAAAATATTTCCACTCAGAAACACACACGTGGAGGACACATTTCTACTTAAAGAAACTTGTGCTCGACGATCCTGTGGTCACAGAACCACACATGGGAAGGGTGAAGGCGTCTCACAGGGAAGCACAGCGCGACACCGCTGCCCAGGGGCTGGGGGGGACCACTCTCAGCCAGCCTTCGGGGAGGACGGGGAAGCACCATGGATCCGGGCAGGACAGGACGAAGGGGCGGCTCCTCCAGCACCAGCTGGGAGCAGCTGTTGTGGCCCCGTCCACGGTGGGCCAGACTCTCCCGCACGTCGGCCCAGCGTAATGAGTTGTATTTTAATCAAACGTGCGGAGGTATCAAAGGAGCTGGAATTACTGTTTCCTATGCAGTGTGTACACTGCCGCCTGTTGTCCTCCAATGAGATGAAGGAAGGTTCCACTTCAAACTCAACCATCTGGTCTTTCCCAACTGCATGCACCGTCCCTCACATCTACCTGGTCTTGAGGGTGTGAGAAGAAAAGGCACAGCCCCTCAGCCTAGTGTAAGCGAGACAACTCGGGTGAAAGCAAACCCTCACCAGGGACGACCTTCCGAAACGACGGCTGTGCCAGCCACCTTGCTCCGCACTTCCAGTCTGCAGTACGTCTGAGTGAAATCCCATTCTACCTATCTCCTGCCGTGTAACCACAATTCACTGTTCCAACACCATGGACAAACAACAACATCACACACGCCAGAAGGACTGCCAGGAATCACCAGGCGTGAAGAGCAGCGTGTGTGACCTACAGAGCATCGTACACGTGTCTGTTAGATGTCACATCTTATGGAAAACCTCAGTTAACGAAAATACCCTGAGACACCTAGAAACAGACTATAAACAACCACCAACCATAAGACAGTCCCTAAGACCCAAGGCAACGGTGACATAGGGAACATCTTTTTAAAGGGATATGACAAGGCTGAGGTTACAGGTGCCATCCCTACATGAGCCGGAAGCCATGGAGCTGTGCTGCTTCGGAATCAAAGGAAATGGAATTCCAGCTCAAGTTCACAGTTCGTAAGGAAGCTCCGCTAGGAGGCTGTGCCATGAAGAACAGACAGTCAGAATGCCCCCGGTGCAGAGAGCGGCGGGCCCTCTCTAGGCATCAAAAAGTCTTTACACTGTCATAGTAACAGAGTTCTCACACTTCCGGGAGCCACCCTGAGATGCGTGGCTTTTTTTGAGTGACACAAACGCTGGACTGTGTTCAGGATCTCACCAGTCACCAAGAAGCTGTGAGGGCGCGTTCAGCACCCTATTTCAATGACAATCTTGTGGCTTCAAAATGAAGAAGAAAAAAGTGGGGTGACTATGACTTTCATCCAAGTATCTTGGTCAAGAGTGGTCAGAGGAGTGTGGCCCAGGTGACACACCTTTGGGTGAAGAGGCTGTGGAGAGAGGTGTCCATGCACACCCATCCAAGACACCAGAGCGGGACAGACTGGGTATGTACAACAGCTTGAGTCCTGAAGAGGGAAGGAGTGTCCCTTTGGGCCAAACAGAAAGAGATTTTAGGGGCTCACAGAACACCCCCCAGGACTCCTGACTGTCGCTCTAGAGCACGGTGTGCCCTTTGGTGCTGTACCCCCAAGAATCGCCCGAAAACACAGGACAGACACACATCTCTGGCGTAAGCGCACAGGGCAAAGCAACGTCCGATCCCTGTGTGTACTTTCCCGTCGATCGATAGCTGGAGAGGTTACTTCACAGCCTCGGCAAAGAGCATGCCAGACTCATCTTTGAGAAAAACGAAGTCACTCCGTGGAAAGACAGCTTTTTATCGCAGTCGGATGTTACCACAAGAGAACAAAGCAAGTGCCTTCGGTGCACACATGTGCAGATGCTCACATGCCTCTCCACGTGAAAACAAAGCCACAAAGGAGACATGACATTTGTGTAGCCTCCGAGCATCAGGGAGATATTAAAGATTTAATAATCAAGGCCACAAGTGGGCCCACTCCAGTGGGTCAATTTTCCTCGGATGTAGCTGAGCAACGGCCTGTCCACGCTGAGGGGGCCTGCATGCTCCTGCAGGGGTCAAGGCTTCTAGAACCCAGGAGCCTGTCTCTTCTGTACAGAAGAGGGTCCAGAGTGACATGCAGGCAAATCAGGGCTGCCTGGTCCCCCGCAGGGAAAGGACCGAGCCCGCGAGAGCCCTCGGTCAGCACCCCCACCCAAGGCCGCATGCCGTTGCCTCAGCCTCTTCCGAAGGTGGGATCTCCTGTTGTAAAACCTTTCCGCACAGTTTCTGTTTATAGTTACAGAGCCCGCAGGCTGAGAAAACTGAAGGACACCCCTCGGAAGAGAGAAAAGGCAGAATGATGAAGAAAAGAAACTAGGCAACCAGTGAACATTCAGAAACCCGGTGTTGATGGCTCCAAAGGAAACAGGGAATGGTCCTTTCAAGGAGAACTGGGGGATAGAAATAGTTTACGATCATTTTCACTTTTAAAAATTCCTCTTTTTCCCCGGTAGATATCTCCCTGAAGCTACGTATATACACAGAATCCTTACGCAAAGAGACCTGAGGGTATGCTATGAAAGCAGGTCCTATCTGCTTAAATTTTTTTTTTTTTGCTTGAAATGAATACTCAAAGTGGTTCTCCATGTGAAGCGTGTATCCCCGGCACCGCATGTCCCTCATTCAGGGGGTCTGGGTAGCCCAGTGCACCACCACAGCCGCCTGGGTCCAGCTTTGTGAATCTGGATGCTAGTGTGGCTTCCAGCACAGAGGTGTCTCCATCCCACCAGCGAAGTTCACGTGTGTGTGTGAAGAACGACCCAGAGTTACTGCCCTGTAGTTGCTGGTTTTCCTGAGACGGAGCCTGGCATGGTTGGTAGAACAAGCTTGGGCTTCTAGGTGGAAAACCAACAGCTGCAACTCAATAATGCCACTTAATTTAGGGCATAAAACAACAGGTTCCTCCATGTAAACAAGAGCCTGCCGTTTCGGGACTGCACCAAATAACGAGTGGATGAAGGTCTTGGCCTTGGCTTGTTCCAGAGAGCTTGCATTCGAGTACACATGGTACAGCCAGCCAACCAGACAATGCGCACTTAATGGAAACGAAAGAGAAGGACAGAGCAGGGAAATAAACTAGCAGAAAAAAGGGGTCAGACAAATCGCACACCACAAAAAATGGCACACGGGTCACAGAGAAGCCAGACACTGGCCCACAACTCCCTAGCGGTCAGGGTGGGACGCGACTTGCACACTGACACCCCTCGGAGCCCAGAGAATCAGAGCAGACCCCTCGGTCTGCAAACACACAGCGCTATCCCTGGCGTTAGGGAACGAGCGTGTCCCCCAGCTGCTGCTCCTCCCCAAGAAACCTCCTGCAGACACGGCCTCACTTTACAGTGTCCCCAAAACAGAGCCATGCTTCACATGGACGGGTTCAATGGGATACGGCGCAGGCGCGTCCCCAGGTCTCTGGCCTGGTTTAACTCACACTTCCACGTGGCGGTCTTCACTGTCATCCCTCCCAAAAGGTGGCCCACTGCGCTCCTCCAGGGTGTTAGAGACCCGCCTGCCTTGGTCACAAGTGGAGATGAGGGTGGGGGGCAGTCCTTCCCCACAACAGGGATGGGACGTGAGGTCATGCTCCTGCCCCCACAGGCTTCCCTCGCTGGGGGCAGGTTCCTCCTCACTGTAATGGACAGATGAGCAGGCAAGTACAGCCCCCAAACACACCCGTTTATGGCCTGTGCCTGGCACAGAGGCTGGGCTCACAAAAGGCCCCAGAAGAGGGTGATGGCCCCAGAAGGATCCTACGCACTGCTCCGGTCCGTGAGAAGCAACAGGTGTTACCTGCCGCCGTGCAGGACTGAGTGCGACCCCACCGGCACCACGTGCTCTGTCCTCCTGCTGCAAAGCCAAGTGGCATGTGGGGCTGGGCGGGGTGCTCGCCGCTGCTCCAGAGAAGGGGGCGCAGACTGACCGGCTTCCTGCAGAACGTCCACCGGAGACAGCACGTTACCTCGGTCAGTGGGTCAGGAAGCTTGCTAAAACTCATGGGTCCGTACTTGGAGATAGTTCCCTTAGCGAGACTCATGCCAGGTCTGGAATTATACATTAAAATAAGTGGATGCTTGAGTTGCAGTATATGTGTATCTACTTAACTTACTCCAAAAGGGAGTAAGTTTCTTACCTCTGTGTTTTGTAAACCTTTCCCAGAGGTTTGGGATTGTTTTCTTAGAGAAAACACTTTCATTTATGTCCAAATAATAGGTCTGTTCCAGTCAAAAATTGTAGAGACCATCATAAGCATTGCATTCTCTTTATTTTTGGTGAGACACACAACTTGGAGCATTTAAGAAAGAAGATAGCTTGGCTGGTGTGGCTCAGTGGACTGAGCACCGGCCTGTGAACCAAAGGGTCGCCGGTTTGATTCCCCATCAGGGCACATACCTGGGTTGTGGGACAGGTCCCCAGTAGGGGGCGCACAAGAGGCAACCACACATTGATGTTTCTCTCGCTCTCTTTTTCCCTCCTTTCCCCTCACTAAAAAGTAAATAAATAAGATCTTTAAAAAAACTAAGAAGATATCTTTCATAACCACCTGAGCAAAAATTATAAACAGAAACTAAGTAGGAATAGTTGATATGTTAATTTAATGAAAATGGAAGACCCCATTTTTTACCAGCAAAGAGCTGCCTGCCATGCCTGCACAATCACAGTCGCCACCTGTGCAGCGCGTCTCCAAGGGCAACGCTCAACACAAGCGCAAACATCACAAGCCAAGTGTTATCGCTGTGCAAGCACCCCAGTCCACTGGGGGCCGTTCCCATGACCTCCAGGAAGTCCCCGGGCCTTTGTCCTTTACTTGCCTACCAACTCCAAATGCGCATTCTATCTGCAGACAGACATCCACACCCATGTGGTGAGTATAAACCTCTCATTTACCCACAGCACGCGGGGCGTGTTATCACAGGAAGCCCACGTTTCCTACCCTGGGGCTCGGGCACCTCCAGGAACCACATCTCACACGCTGTCCCCACACTTTCTATCAGAGAGCAAATACACAAGTGAGTTCCTGGGCTACTCGCAAAGAAAGTTCTTTCTCTCTCTTTCTCTCTCTCTCTCTCTCTCTCTCTCTCTCTCTCTCTCACACACACACACACACCTCCCTCTAAACAAAGTTGTAACAATTACCCTGAGGAGCAAACTGAAGAGGGAAAATAGGGCAACACAATTTGGTAACTTGTACACTTGTGAAATCGATCGCCTTCCACTGACACACAGTTGCGAGGACCAGACATGGACCAGACATCAGTCACAGAGAGGGAGCCCTCCAACCTTCGTACACTCTACAGCTTTCCGGAAAACCCTCACGGGAAGGACCAGGCCAAGCAGCCCTTTCAGGAAACCCCACATTCCTGACGTTCCTCGTTCCTCAGCCAGGCGCCTGGGAACCCCAGGGCCCCGCCGTCCCATAGCAGGCGGGCGCAGTGCTCCTTCTTCCAAGGGGGAAGCCGCGCTGCCCCAGCAGTTTTGCAAAAGCGGGAGAGCATGCGTGGCTCGGTGATGACACCGGTGAAAGGCTGGAGATGCAGAGGTGCACCCCCTCCGGACAGAGTGCGTTTGCTCGCTTTCTTCGGGCGCCACTCTCCCTCCAGGACAAGCTGCCTGCTGCCCACACTAGCGCCGGCCCGGCGACCCTTCACTGCACAGGTAAAGCAGAGTACGGAGAGGACACGGCACTGAGTCAGGACCGGGGTTCCGGCTGAGTTACATCACCCGACACCTCAATACCTGCCTCTCTAGCAAGCTGGCTATGACCACCCCTGAGATGACTGACTGACATTCAAGTCCTTGGTAAAGGGAATCATATCTCCAGTGCCTTGTCCTATGGGCCTGTTCTGTAACGACTTCCTCCTCCTGTGGACAAGGGACCATCATTCCCATACTACTTTACAGGTGGGGTCGGTGAAGCTGAACCAAGTCTCGGGGCTCAGTTCTCCCAGACGGTGAGCGACAGGCCAGGCTGGAAGCTGCAGGTGTGGTCCCAGGCCCGAGGCCCCGAACCACCGTGCCACGTCAGATGGCAGAGAATACGGGACACCACTGACGCCAAAGCACCTGTCAAAGGAAGGAAGGACTGTGCCTCCACCCCAGGGCTGCGGATTCCTCGGGCTTTCCTCCGTCAGTGCCCCCACCACCACCCAAGCCTGCCTGGGCTTCCAGGGTGTGTGTCTGGGCCCAGAAACACCTCTCTGTGACATAGACGGATGGAACCTGACAGAGGACCACTGAGTGCAGCCTGTTCCATTCCCAGACCCGAACTAGGAGATGGATGGCCATGACGTTACACACACAGACGTTGGAGTTGACCCGCCTTTGAGATGAGCACGCAGAGTCCACACCCAGTCCCCACTCGGTAACCCTTGTGGAGCACCTACTATATGCAGTATAATGAAGACAAAGGCATTGTGGTTAACTATGTAGAAGGTTTCACAACAGCACAAGGAACTTCCTGTTCTTCTGAGGTGGGAGAGAGAAGAGCAGAGGCCCCCCTGGCACAGGCGGAAGGTGCCTCCCGGGTCCGTGCTAATGCCGGGCTACAGACCCATCGCCAAATGCTCTGGGAAAATGTCATTAACCATAAAGGCGGATGCCAAGGCAGGAGGCGAAATCCAGCTTGAATTTCCCTATAGCCAAAGACGAATTTCTGAAAATGTCTTTTGTCTCCATCTCTTGAAGGGAGAAAATGCCTTTTCAGCAGTCACACCCCAGAGCCCTCTCCCCCCACAGGGTTTCCCTGCGGTGCCGTCTCCTCGCTCCCCCCAGTGCTGGCTGGTAGGAAACCTTAGCAGTAAAACCTCCTCTAAAAAACAGTCCCAGTTTCTTTATGCGAGTGCCTGTTGTGAGATGCTTCAGGGCAAAGGCTCTCACTTTTGCCAAAAAAAAAAAAAAGAGGCAAGCTCTCTGAACCTTCCCTATTTGGAAATGATTCTAATAGGAAGCATACCCAGCCTTCCCTTTCACTTCTGCTTCATAATTCTGATTACCTTAAGCATAGCAGGGATCAAAGTAGATGCAAAGTGTAGAGATTTTAACAAGGAACGAGGCAGGGGAGGAGGAAGGGGAAGGAAGGGCTGACTCAGTTATTTTTGTATCAAAAAACAAATCTAGCTTTAAAGAAGCATAACTGAGTTTCTCATTTCCATCCATGCTCACGTTGCCTGGTGTGTATTGTAAACATAACCCCACAGATAAATGCAAGAAATAAAAGTTTTAAAGAGCACGGACTTTGGAATCTTCCAACTTGTTCATTTAACTGCACACCAGTGGAAATTAGAAAAAAGTAAGTTTTGCCATCCCAATGTGCAGCCGCCCACCTGACACCCACACCGTATAATGAGGAACGCATTTCGTTGCCTACCTAGGAATCTCAAGTAGAACAGGGGGACAACAACGGCATTAACTACTACACAAGAGAGGAGAGTCTCCAAGCACACAGAGCACAGAGCTGCCACTCAAACATCATATAACAAAGGGGATTATCAACGTTCAGATTCTGTGTCTCCCAGATTCTGCAACAACGCCGCACACCTGGGCTGCATTTCACGTTCACGGAGCACGTTCATTGCTCCATCTTCATCTGGACCAAAAGAGGGAGGGCGGGGAAGAGGCAGGCACCCATCTCACAGACTGAGGAAAACCTTCAAAGTGTGCGGTGACCTGCCCAGGCGTCCACAGCCAGTGACAGAGGGGCCAACGGTCCAAGTGCTCGATGTTCAGCCGCAGCCATTCGACGGCGCGTACGAAGTTCCCACGTCACCTTCGGACGATGATGTTTTATCGACTTGCTGCCTGACGCCTTTTCATTCCTTACCTGAGTCTGTACAACCGCAAGCTGAGCCTAATTCTGCTTTCGCAGGGAGCTATGCCCCTGACGATTCTCAGCTGCAGGTAATCGAGATAAAAATAAAGGAAGACACAGACAGCAATCTATGTAACATTATGTGGATCAAAGTTCTCGAAATTGCATGCATGCCTCTCTTTTCCATGAGAATACACGAAACGCAGAAAATGTGCAAATCCTACACACTGAAAATGTTTTTAACCTGCCAAGACACTAAAAGAATAAAATTCCGATGGCTTTTATTTACCAGTTTTTAAAAAACCACATGCCTTTCTGCTTCCATATTAATCTATAACATCTAATATTAACATTGTACCACTTTCAAATCGCCAACCATAACACATTATTTACTCAATCAGCACCTTAAATAAATACAGCTCTACCACTCATGGTCTAAAAGGGTTTAAAAGTAAACAGTGCTTGTTACCTGATCTGCTAACTGCATGGGCAAATCTGAATGAGCTTCCTCACGGAACTCCCAACTGGGAAGGTCCACAGTTAGTTCCTTTAGCTCGAAGAAAATGCAAAGAACATGAAAACTCAGTAACAAGCAACAACTTCCCTGTGAGGACCCCGTGGCTGTCACTGTGAGCCATCAGGGGCCACTGGGCTCTCTACATCCCTCTGCTCGGCACCCTCATTCGAAGGACCAAGGCACCTACCTCCCCGAGTTCTTGCCCAGGTGCCAGACACACGCAGCGAGGTTGTGATAAGCTGTGCCAGGCTATTTCTCTGTCACACACACACACTCTGACCGAATGTGGATTGTGTAAAGTAACCAATGAGGCCTTTGTTTATAAAAATGGCAAGCCTGGCAAAAATAATCTTAATTCATCCCAAAACGCAGTAACTGGATGCTGCTACTGTCCAGCACCCTACGAGGAAATACTGGGAATAACACACCCACTAAATAAACGCCACTCGTGAGAGGGCCACATCCACAACCGCTCCCCATGGCGTCAGAGGGACATCACCCAGCGGTGGGCACCCTTCACCCACAGGCGGCCCCGTGGGTGGCTCCTGTCTTCGGGGCCTGTGACTCGCACACAAGTGTGAGGCCTACTCCCCGGGACCAGAGAAGACACAGGCCTCCAGCTGCCCAGGAGGAGGGCAGGCAGGCCACTGTGAGCAGCATGCGGGCCCCGGCAAAGGGCGGCGGGTGCCGACGGAACCACAGAGAAAAAAGAAAAAATCTCTAACAGCTGGAAAATAAATAAATATAAATGCATAATTATCTGGGGTTACTAAGGCAGAAAATAGAACTATAAACCTGAAGAGTCCTTTAAAAGGCATTTCTATGTTATAAAAGAACATAATTGATGCTCATAAAGATACAAGGGAAAACATTAGCATCTCAATGTACATTTAATAACATAAGAAAGGCATCATACGTTTTGGGGAGGTGTATATGGAGAATAACTTAAATATTCAAAGAAGCTGTTTTAAAAGTTATACTTCAGTAATTGGAAAACACTTTCTTGCCCAGAAAGGCTGACTGGGTCACAGAGATCAAGGCCGTCCCTTACAGGGTGGCAGCCAGGAGATCCTGGGGATAGAAGCCAGAGCCGTGTGTCACCACGCCCGCCGCACTGGGCCACTGCAACCCGAGCTCTGAGCCTCCCGTAGGATTTGTCCTCCTTCGACTGTTAGGACAACGCAGGGATATCCTGGATGTAAACCTATTTAAACACCTGAAGCCGGTCCAGGCCTGTGCGGTGCTGTGCTCCGAGCAAACACCACTCACTGCGATGCCTCCGCCACACCTGCTGCCTGGACAGGGAAGTGACCTGCTATGTGTGTGCCTATGCTATTCCTTTCTTGGGGAAGGCCACGTGCTACTCCGACCCTGGGAGGCAGTCTGCCACCGCCACACTGTCCCAGGACACTGGAGACATGCACCTGGGCACGGAACACCCTCTCCACCAGGTCTGTCACCTCTGCTCCCCCAGCTGACCACCTCTCCTCCCACAACCACCCTCCACCAGCAGCCACCACCTGTAACCCAGCTGCACCCTCTCCTCCATCTCCTTCTCAGGGAGGCGGGGCCCAATGCCCAGGCTGGCTCCACCCCTCAGTACGCATGATGCTCAGGGCAGCCTTGACTGCGGGCCACAGGCACTGTCCACCACCGTATCCACACACATGAGGCCTCAGAAATCACCTGCTGAACCGCACTGCATTCTACCGAGACGGCCACCGCAGCACAGAAATTAAAGTAAGTATAACACACTCCATTACAGAGGTCTCGGGGCAGGGTGGGCAGGGGGAGGGGGGAATGTGCTCTGCGAAGCACAGGTATGTGCAACCCCACATAAGCATCCTGGTTCCTAGTCAGGGGGAGGGAGGGCTGAGAGCACAGACCTGTGCTGGACTGCTCTCTGGTCTTGCCGAAGAGACTTGGGAGCCAAATCTCAAGTGCAGTCGCGTCTAGAATCTGTATCCCCTCTGGGTTCCTACCCCACACACAGCTGAGAGGCACTCTTAGGTGAGGGAAGGCCGTCCCACCCAGGCAGTCCACCCATGAACCCAGGTCGGAGGCACCCTCTGCAGCCACTCACTCTTCTGCGGCTCAGCTTCCACCGGAATGTGCTCTCTCACACACATTCTGAAGTTGATGCAGAAACTTTCTACCAAGGTCCAAACAGACATGAATGAGGTTCAGCCCTCATATTTCACAGTTGATATGCCTTGTGTGCAGTTTTGTCAAAAGCTTGGATCCAAAAAATAGCCCAGCCTCTGGGGTCTGTCCACCATACCACCTTATTAGAAAGCCAGCCTCCAGGGCCCTCAAAAAGGACCAAGTCAGCGCTGAGTTCCCTCTGAACAGATTGTCTTCTAACTTAAACACATTCTAATTTGTGTCCTCCTGACAGCTTCCCGCTTCTGAGTCATAATTATAATGTGGATGGGTGAACGGATGGGTGGGTGGACAGGTGGGGAGATGGATGGATGGAGGGATGGACGGATGGACGGATGGACAGAGAGAGGGAAGGGTGGATGGATGGAGACGCTGAGCTCTGGTGAGTCGTGAAGCCGGTGAAATGGAGTCTGCCTTGCCCACAGCAGCTCTCCTGCTCTGCTCCGCCTGGTCTGTCTCCAAGCAGGGCCTTGCTGGATTGCACTGCTGTGAGTAGCCACAGATCCTCACTGGTGGGGAACAAACCACACTGAGTCTGGGTGACAAACAGGGCAGCCTCCCTGCTTCTGGCAAACAAAAGAAGGACCATCACGAAAAGGAAGCAGAAAAGCAGACAGGCTGTGGGGCCAGAAGACGTCCTCAGGCAATTTCATTTTTCAGAGTCCATAGGAACAGTGAGGACACAGAACTGGATTTATTTTAAAATAATCTCTGCCCAAGTACCCTCTTGAAAAAGGGTACCCCTATATGAAGACAGCTGATCAAAAACTGCCACTTCAAGAGGCCCCACAGGCCTGGAGACTTCCCGGCATCCTCCCTGAGCACTGACATCTCGGTACCCGATTTGCTGACTGTCCCCGTGCATCACACACGGAAGAGGGGCACGTGGATTTCCTGCGCTCCCCCTTCTCCATGCGCCCACTGCATCGCTCACTCACCCCTCCACGTGCATAGCTCCCCTGTAACGTGCAGTCACGTGCTGCGTAACGTTACAGTCAATGGCGGACAGCATGTACCTGACTGTCCCCTGACATGATAGCAGGGCTGAAAAGGTCCTACCGCTCGGTGACACTGTGGCTGCCCTGACATCTGGGCACAGCACGTCTCTCACGTGTTGGTGGCGATGCTGGTGCAAAGTAACCTACCACACTGCCAGCTGTACACAAGTGAAGCACGGCTGCCTGAGCTGCGGCTGCCCTATCGGGTCGTGTGAGTCACGCTGCGATGTCCACACAATGACAAAATTGCCAAACAGCACACTTCCTCAGAACGTGGCCCTGCCGTTCAGTGATGTGTGACTGTGTGATAACAATAATACACTGTGTGTAACATATAATACTTTATTATACATTATACACATAACATATTATACACTCAAGATAGAAACCTTGCTACAATTTTCCTAAATTTTCCTAAATAATAAGTCAGGATGCTGTCTTCAAATCTTCACTAGGAGCAGCAATCAGTATTTCAGGGAAAAAAGGAAGCTGTGCTGATGTATGTGACACAGGGACTTCCTGACAAACCGGCCATTCTCGGTGCGACACCGTCAACCCGTGTGCATTCATCTGGGCGTCCACACGGAAAGCAGTACCAGCTGCCTGAGTTAGTTCAGGCGTCCATAAAAATCTCCAGGCGTTCTGCCAAGAGAAGCCCCGCTCACATAGGGCTCTCTGGGATGAGTTCACATTTGTACGTGTCTCCTGATGTCTGTCGTACTCTCGGTAAAGTGACTTAAGACCACAGAATAGAAAAAAACACGAACATCAACGACACAAACTCTAGACAGAAAATCCCAAAGTGCCTTTTTTGCAAAAGGTTGTCCTGACAACCCTCACAGAAGGCGACTTACAGAGACCAGCGTGCCCTGCCCGCACTCACTGGGCCACTAGGGCAGAGAGCTAGCAGGTCGCACTGGTTTGGGACAGGTGTCTACATTCCCCAGCTAGGAACTGTTGGAATTATGGTGGCTTCCTAAAGAGCCAAAGGGAGAAATTTCTGGTTATCAAAAATAGCATCGTCTCCTAACACAAGGAGCACTTGGCAAACTGGCATCCGCCACCAGCTTTCGTACATGAACCTTTGTTGAAGCACAACCAGGAAGCTCTGAGTTTTCCCGCTGCCACGGCAGAGCTAAATTGTTGCACAAGGAACTGCAGTAAGGCCCACAAAGTCTAAAATACGTACCACCTGGCCCTTTACAGAAAAGTTTGCCCTTATCCAAAGATAATAATGTCATATAGCTATGTTCAAACAATACGCTTACGTAGTCTTACGTAGTCACCATGTTGACTGACAATGAATAGCATTGATTAATAACTTAATCAATTACTTTATAATATTCTGATTCAGAAAAGTACAATGATAACAATATACTTTTGCTAAACTAAAATCCATCTTGCTGAACATGTCAGTGAAGCCACCTTCCCTCTGCAGTTTAATACAGCATCACGTTTCAAAGCAAGAGACCAGGGGCACCAAAATGCGGAAACTCTGGGTAACTCAAATGCTCTCTGAATAGAATGTTCTGGATTATTTAACATTCACTTTGACCTGAGTTCATCGGAAAACCTTTTCTCATTTCCACACCTTTGCTAAAACGCTTTCACGATGTGTTCTGTCCACGTTCCTGCCTATAACCTACAAACTGGTGTTTCTTTGACGGTGAAATGCCTCTGGACCCACGTGATTTCACCTCAGAATACGATGTGGATGCAGGATGAGCTCAACTGTTTGGTTTAAACTGATCTCAAGAAAAATTCTGGGACTTAAAAAATGAATTAATGCTTTCTAAAAAGTCATCACGAGCCTATGGCCAGACCACCCTGAAAGAGCCCAATCTCATCTAAAAAGTCACCACGTGCCTCAGTCCCTCCCAATGGAACGAGATGGTGAGTGCCGTCTCACAAGCCTTGGCAGCGGCCCCATGTGCCAAGTCTCACCTCCCAGCCCACTTCTGCTTCCTGCCTGCCTGTTCCCAGCAAGGGGGACCCCACCTGAGGGTCCTCATCCTACGAAGGTGCACGCCCTGAGCCTCGCTGCTTTTCCAAGAGCCCACACGACCCCAGAGCAGGAGGCATCCGGAAGTGTGGAGCCAGGGGGCAAAGGACCAGGTAGGAAGATGCCTCTGCCTCTGCCCCGAGGGGAGGGAGGTTCTCCAGAGGTGGGCGTGGGTCCTGGTGGGGGCAGGTCCTGCTGGAACGCACCTCCACTGCCCGCCTGCCATGTTGCAGTGTGAAGGACTCTCCTTCTGCAGGCTGCACACCCCTGCCTGTGAGCCCCACCAGGCCTCCTTCCTCTCTGCTGGAACTGGCTTCCCAATGAGCCTCCTGCCCCCCTGTCAGGCTCTGCCTCCAGGGAACTCCAGGTACGACCCTAGAGTTTGTGGAAAACGTTCCTCAGGGGAAACTGAGGGACTAAGAGAACACGGGAGGCAGAGGGTGGACCTGAGGGGACTTCGGAGACAGGCAGCCACCCTCGCCTCTGGCCAAACTTGCGTGAGCAGTCAGCCAGATCTCCCAGAGACTCCTGACTTCAGCTGCTTCCTAATCTCCACCCGCAACCACTACTAAACACGACACAAATAGTTTCACAGACGCCCCCGCTTGGGGACATTATCCGCATCTAAGCTGGGAAACCAGAACGAGGGAGGCCAAGTCCACCAGCAAGCTAAGCAGCAGGTCACATCCGAAAATAGGAGCCTGCTGAGTCCCCTCAGGAAACGAGCCAGACGGGGACAGGCCCGGGACCAGCGGCACCAGGACGGGAGGTGCAGGCCTCGCTGCCGGCTGTCCTCGCAGCCCAGGATCGCGGGGACATTCTCCGTGGACCTTTCACGAGGTCACAGCTTCCTTAAGAGTCAGCAGCTGCACATTAAGGATTCCTAGAAACTGCCCTGCATTCTCTTTTCTCTTCCTATATTAAAAAACTAAGGTGAGTCGCTTATACGTAATAGAAAAGCAAAAGGAAAATATTACAAATGTAAAATTTTTACAGCTCAAGAAAATTCCAATACTGTGTGACTTACTGAGCACCCATTTTACATTGGAATTCTCAGAAATTAAGCAGGGCTGAAATTGGAACCCAAATTTTACAGTAAAATACATGTTTCCAGTGCACCGCCCAGCTTCCTGGAAAGGCTTCATTCAGTACACACTTCCGGAGAGTTTCCTACCGGGCTCAGTTAGTCGTCTGAGAGGCCAACTTAGCCAGCCTGGTGCGGACAATGTCAAGGAAAGACAGGTGGACAGGTGATCACTTTGGCCTCCTGACACTCTGACCATCCAGGTGCGCCACACAAAGGGCAGAGCCAGGGGAGGGACCGGTTGCCATGGCCACACAATTGAATGAACGCCTGTCTGCAATTTCTTCTCACATTTATGAAGCACCACACAGCAGAAGCTGATGCAGTAATTAAGAAGTATATACATGTCTACCATATGGCAGCAAAGATTTCCAAAAGTTCATCACAGATAAAAGTGCAATTCCTCAAATTATTTGTGGAGTTTTAAATTAAAATAATACACCATAATGCTAGTTTTGCTTCAAATATATGCAAACCAGACTTAGAATGTATTTTAAAGGAGTTTAAAACTTGACCTCAGAATCCACCCTTACAGAGAATCACTCATGGGCACATGGCCACCTTTCTTCAAGCTAGAGTGAGTTAAATTGCAAAAAAAACCCAATACAGCCGGTCCATACCTAGGATTGCCGCCACTCCCGTAGATAATGAAAACTACAACAATCTACAAAACTCTAAAGTAGATAAATAACCGGCTGCAAAGGGGAAAAACCACACCCGCAAACCAAGTCCAAGCGATAGTGCCCCCTAGCTAATGGCGCAGAGGTGGGGGGTGCGTCCTGCCCGGTCTGCTGCCCCAGCGGTCCCACTCGCCCCAGCGCTGGAGAGTTCCAATGGGAAGATGCCCGTCAGGCCGGGCAGGGAAATGTGGACCATTCAGAGACACAGGGACTCAAGCCCAAAGCCGCCAGGGTGCAGAGGCCCCCTAAATGGGGGAAGGACCCTCAAGGCCATTCCAAAAACAGGCCCCCCCACATGGAAGAGCTCAAATGAGCCACTTCTTCTTCAGCCCTTTCTCCTTCCAGACACCCTTCCCTTTCATTCTCAATTCAGTTTCCTCTCATTTCTTGCCAAGAAAGCAGGACTGCTCTAAGGCTCCAGCGTTTTCTGGTACCAGTGTTTCCAGAAGCTGGACTTCCTGTCCACACACGCACACACACACACACACACACACACACACACACACTCTTTCACTGAGGCCGATCTCTCTCTAACAGTGGCATTTGTACAAAGGCGAGGCCATCCCCAAACCCAGTACTGGACACCCCACACCATTAACCATAGGGGGTGCTCCCCACCAGACTGTAACCCAGGGGCAAAACATCATAATAATGATGTCCACGCTCCAAAATGTGGCCAGGATTCACTTACAGTTGTATCCACACAAAACAAAAAGAATCCAAGCATCGCTTAGAGGAGAAGAAAGGACAGATTTCCTGTTGATGGCACATGTGACAGAAAGAACAGACACACAGCACAGAGGCCGCCACACTCCACCGCTGTGGTGGGGTCTTCTGAGACGTGGGGCTCAGTGTGGACGCAGAGGCCAACCTTCAGCACCAGACGCTCCCAGGGACCTAAAAGGCCTCTACACGCAGCATCTGCAGTGCTGAGCGGAGACCCTGATCCGCTCCCGGACCTCGTCACTGTGCACCACCCCGAAAACAAGAGCAATGATCATCCAGCCCCCTGGAGACCCAGGCCACTGTGAGAAAACAGTGCCTTCAAGAAAGAGGCCTGAGTAGGTGCCAGCTGACAGTATCTGCGCCCCCGAGCCTGGGGCGGGTGCCATGCACTGACCACGTGAAGACCCCAGAAGCACCGTGCACGGGGCCAAGATGTCTGTTAGGGGGACTGGAAGGCTGACATTTAAGGTGAGGAAAGGGTTTTCACAGATCCAGTAACTAGGAAGGAAGTGGCAGCTAAAATAAAACCAACGGGTAGACTAGGAGGAAATAATAAGAAGTGATAAAACAAAGAAAAATGTCAACATTATAAACACAGCACGGGAAAATAAGCAGGGTTGATAGGCACACCGAGGCAAAAGCAAAGAAACCCACTTAGCTGCTAAGAGAAACAGTGCATCTTAACGTTCAACCCAAAATAAAATCAAGGAATAGATCAAACAGGAGGATCAGAAGAATTCGGTTCCACCACAAAGGCACAGCTGGGGGGTGGGGGACGATGGTCCTTGCTCATGGGGACAGTCTCGAAGGGCCTGGCATCATTCATCCGGTCTGCCCAGCACGGCTCCCACCCCAGCCCCGCACATGTCCGCCGAGGACTGAATGAGCTGCCTCAGTGCACAGTCCCTGCTCCGGAGAAAACTCCAGGTGCCGTGACGGTGGAATAAATGACGGGCGGCTGTGGCCCCTATTTAGAGGTCTTAAGTGGCAGGAGCACTGGAGGCCACATTTCCATTCACTTGAGAAGTGCTGGAACGTAAAGCCCACGTTTTTCACGAGGAAGATGCTCAGTTTCTTGCCAAAATGTAGTGATTTCTACCAGATGAAGCAGGCTGGGCAGCTCTCCAACAGCTGAAACAATAGTTCATATCTCCGATGGGAAGCCATGGACTGGGTCAGAGTCAGAAATTACGTTACAAGTGTTTTCTGTTTCCATTTTTAAACCTGTGTGACGTGGGACGGCGTCGATAAGACCGATACGAGAGCACGGGTGCGGGTGTGTGTTTTTAACACTCGTGGTCTGACATTTGGGGACCTTGTGTCGGAGCACTAGGTGGGGGGCTAGAGGAAGACAGAAATCACGTGAACAAACTTCAGGGGCTCAAAAATAAACGATGATCTCCATGGGGAGACAATAAAAAAACACAAGAACGATTACGTCAGCCACACAGTAGAGCGGCTGACGATTGTTCAATGGCATCTCAGTAAATTCTTACCTTTTAAAGTAGGTTTATTGATGAGAGAGGGAGGGGGGAACATGGATGGGTTGCCTCCCGTACACACACTTACTGGAGATCAAACCCACAACCTTCTGGTACTCAGGGGTGATGCGCCAACCAGCTGAGTCACCCAGCCAGGCAAATTCTTATTTTTAAATTTAATTTTTGAAAAGGTAAGGAGCTATGTTATTCAAAAATCCCAAAATATAAAAATGTGCACACTGAGGTGTCTCTAACTCTTGCCCCACACCCACTCTCTGAGGCCCCCGGCTCCCACGGCCACCCCACGCAGCCAGGTCAGGGTGCCCAGAACTGCCCCAGTCTCTGCCCAGTTTCTTTCGAAACACACACAAGTACATGCTCTCCTGGCCCTTCCTGACACGAAAGTGTGTGCACGGTGTGCACTGCTTTCCACTCTGCTTTTCTCACCCAGGAATGTGTCTGGAGTGTCTTCAGGGCATTTGTTCACGGCTGCCCGTTGTATTTAGCCAGGTCCCTGTGGACAGCGCTTCACGTGGTCTCCAGAGTTCTCTGTCAGCCAGAGCTGCAATGTACTCACACCTCGTTAAGTCACATCCACTACGTGTGAGCCTAACGATAACGCACCAGGAGTAGAATTACTGGATCAGTGGGAACGAGCATTTCTGATATCAACCGATACGGCCCTCTTCCAGGGCCGTGCCCCTTGGTGCTCCCCAGGAGCGCACCCCAGTACTGGCTTCCTCACAGAACCGCCAACGCCGTGTATACGGTGTGTTCACTTGTGCGCCTGGGAGGTGAAAGGGGCCTCGGCACTATTTTAAGTTGCATTGATCTCATCGTGAATGAGGCTGTGCACCTTCTCTTTTTTTTGCAGTTCTAAAAACTGTCCACAGCCTTGAACTACGTGTTACCGGGTTGTTCTTTTTCATCACCATTTCAAGGAGCTGTCTACAAGTCAGGACAGCGGGCCCCCTGCAGGGATCTGAGTTTTGGGTGTTCTCTTTTTCTAGGGCAGACGTTGAAGAACTCCCCTCAGTGTGGGGCTGCCAGAGCCTCAAAGGCACTGTCAGAAGTGGACGAACGAGGGCCAGGCAAGAAGGCAGGGGTCCCTGCACAGGAGCCTCACGGGACTGAGTCACAGCCTGGTCTACTTAGGGCCATAAGAAGGTTTTTTAATGTAGATTAACACTAATCTTTCCTTTGATTACTTCTGGCTTTGAGTTACATTTAAAGGCTCTCCCCACACCAAGGCTAGAAAGAAATTCCTCCTATTTTTTCCCTTTAGGGTTTTTTATATACAGTTGACCCTTAAACAGCACGGGTTTGAACAGCGTGGGTCCACTGACATGCAGATTTTTAAAAATAAACATACAGATGACCCACCTTCCCCACTGTTGGGTTTTGCATCTGCAGATTCAACCAACTGTGGGTCCAAAAGGAGACTGTGGGACTGGTGCTGAAGGCCGACAGTGTGCACGGTTCTATGTCCCTTTAGATAAGGGGCTTGAGCATCCCAGACCTCGGTATCCACAGGGGTCCCGGAAGCAACCCCCCACGGATGCCGAGGGATGGCTGTGGTTAAGTTTTGGAGGAGTCAAAAGTTACACGTGGATTTTCGACTGCACGGTGGCAGTGTCCCCGAACCCCCATGTTGGTCAGGGTCAAAAGTGTATCTATTTGAACACAGGATTCATTTGGAATTTATCCTGGATTTGTAGTGAAAGTAGGATCTAATTTTATTTTTTCTGGATGTCCCCAAGCGTGTATTCAATACTCTATCTTTACTCTTATACGAGATGACACTTTAAAAATATACTTCATTCCTTATGCATCTGGGTCTATTTTAAGACTCTTCTGTCACATTGGCCTCTCTATTCATATGCCAGTGCCACGCTGTTTTAATCGTAGAGGTTTTATAACTAGGTCTTTAATCTGCCTCAAAATAATTAGAGGACATAGTTCACCAGGAGACACAACCAGCATTATCCTAGGGAGCCACGATGCCTGATGCGACGAGAATGTTCTTAAAAGTAGACTTCTGATTTCAAGACAAAAATGAAAGTTTGAAGCTGTGTGTAATCCTGATAGAATGATGTGACATACGATCACTAACCCTGGGAAGCCACGGTAATCAAACCTTCTGGGATAGCATTTTAGTGTGTGTTTTACAGAAACATAATCGCATTACGTACAAGGAAGGGCGACTTAAATCCGCACACGCCCCTCCCCACCCTGCAGCATCCACCCCTGGGCAAGCCCGCCGTTCTGGAGGGATCCTCTGGTTTTTATTCCGGCACAGTGACCAGCTCTTCATGCAAAATTGCTCTTACACAGTACTTGCCAACTTTAAAAATTCCAAATATGTTTGTATTTGTATAAATAATTCACCACATCCAAATACAGGGCACTGTTTCTGCACTTCATACACATTACTTTCTCTCGTCGACTGCAGGAAATGTTTCTGTCCAAGGAAAAAGCATCTTACTGACGCCTCGGGAAGCAAACCCGAGACGCCCTGAACACCTCCCTCCCTCCTTCCCAGCGGCGCCCCGCACTCGCTCGCCCAGCCACACTGTCCTCCGTAGCTCAGAAGCCCTGGCCGTGGCTGCCGAGCAGTGGGTTTGGATGATGCAAAGCATGGTCGTGACGATGGAGCAAATGAAGGTTCACGTTGAGCTCACAGAGTTCAACCACCCGTTACTTACTTCACTGTTTCCTTCCTTTTAGGAGAATTAATACTTCTGAAGGGCCGTTGTGATCGTATTCTCCCAGCTAAACCCCTGCACTTCCTTATGCATTAGACATATTGTGCTCGGCAACGTGCTGGGCATGGAGGTCACGAAGATGAACAAGGGAATACCCGCGATGCTGGGCGTTAGCGCAGCACAGAGGAGGGGACCCTGAGTGGGCGGGAGGAGGTGGGACTCGGGGCTTCCAGTCCGCAGAGGCATCAGGACCTGGGCGGAAGCCCTTCCAACCTCAGGCAGTCTGGCGGCATGGGGCGTGGAGGGGACACGTGGCAGGAGGCTGAGGGAGTCTGTGTGGAGACCCTCCCAGGAAGAGCTGGAGGAACTAAGGCTTTTGTCCTATGGGCAGTAGCTGCAATGGGACGGCATTCTGCCCCCCACCTGTGTGCTCCTCGGTCACCTGTCACTGTCAACAGGTATAGGAAGTGCCTTTCACCTCGTCTGTAGCCCTCACCACACAGTGGCCCTCTGAAGGGAAGAAACAGGTCTGCCTGCACAAACTTCTTCCCAGTGATGACGTCAGCAGCTGGCGCACAGCAGACACTCAGTGAACAGGTGGCATGTCACATTATTTGGAACACTGCACTCTGCGCCCCCTCCCCACCCCGCCCACACACAAACGTCCACTAAGGCAGGCCTGAGTCTTCTGATCCTCCACACCAGCTCTGTCTTCCACTCCCCTTCTGCGGGAAGCAGGGAGCCCTGGCCTTCATCGACTCACTCATTCTACCTCCTGTTCTCTGAATTTGCTCTGTAGGTGCCCCCCTCTACGGCTCCGCCCGGACCGTTCTTCTGGGGCGACCTTGCTCCCAGCTCCTCACGGCAAACATGGTTCCTCCCTCAGCACACCGCTCAGCGCTGCCGGCGGGCCGTGCTCACCGAGCCGTGTGGCCAGGGCTTACGGTGTTCGTTCTTCCTGGTTTCGTGTAGGTCTGACGCCGAGAGTCCTGGGCTTACGCTGTGCCCACTGTCCCGGGCAGTTGGCGCTACACACCATTGATGGAAGGTAAGTCTTCCAAAGCCACACTTGAATCACAGCACTTGCCTTCTAGGAAGTTCTCAATCACCCCACCGCCCCTCTGTCCACCATCCGCCCTATCTGATCCCTGTCACCGCTCCTGGCCTCCCCGGCCTGGCCCCACCCTGTTCCACTCAGTCTCAGGCGACCGTGACGCTACGCTGTCCATCAGAGAGGATCTTGTGAACACGCTGTCAGTGTCTTGCCTCTCCCTCGCTGTCCACCTAAACCCATTCTCCCCGCAGTCCTCTGAGGGAACCATTCTGTCCTGTGTGCAGAGCCTCGCATGTCCCCTCTGCCCACCCCAGCCATCTTCTGTAAGGTTCCCCACTCTCTTCCCCTCCTTCTCCAAACTGCTATTCCTCAACCAACAGACGTCCCCAGGTCAGTCCTGCCTGGGAAGAGGGGCCGCTTCCGTCTCAATCCTTCCCTTCACCAGGGACTGAAACGGCCACCCAGTCTCCATGGACACCTGCCCCACTAAAGGCAGGTGTGCACCTCTGCCACTGCCCTCAGGGTCCCAGGACAGCGGTCACTCACTCGTGATGTCCACCTGGCAGCTTAGTTGAGCTCTGGGGCCCCTGGCTTCTTCCATCCTCAGGCTTTTCCTTCGAGCTCCATGCCACTCCTCTGGCTCAGGTGCCTCCTCCCCGGGGAGCGCAGGACTCTTCTCTCCTTTCCTGTCACATCTGTCCTCTGCCCTCCTCTCACTCCCACTGTTCTGTTCAGGTTCCCACTCAGGACGGTGGCCCACAACCACCTGCAGAGTCACCAACCCAGAGCTCTCTGCGGGCACACCCTCTCAGCCCCACAGCTGCTTGGGAACCCACTCTTTGGGCCAGCCTCCCTGAAACCCCGACACCATGTGGCATGGCGACCGAGTCTCGATGGGAGGGACACAATGACTTCAAATGCTGGGACATCGGTCGTTATTTTCCAGTCTTGATCCATCCACCCTCTGATTTCCAGACTTTACTCGCCCAACCGCCTTCTTAACACCTCCACTAAGTCACGCAGTGGGCACCTCAGAGTTCACGTTCCAAGCAGACACCGGTTCCTTGCCCGGCTCCTCCTGGTTCCACCCCTTTCCCCAGCCCCCACCCCAGCCCACCCACGTGCTGATACGCCCTTCCTCCACACAGTTCCGGAAGACAGGTTTCATCTCCACGGTGTCACCCTAACCCAAGTCTCCATTGTCTCCTGTCTGGACAATGACAGTGGCCTGTTTCCTAGATCCACTCAGCAAACTGCAGCTAGATGAGCTCCTGAGATCCCCAGTCATCCGTCACCCACCTGCTGAAAACCTTCCAGCAGCTTCCCCTCACCAGTGCAGTGGAACACATGTCCCCTGACCTCCCCATGTGCCTCCTGGGCGTCACTGCACTCTGCCTCCCCCTGGCAGGGGGCAGTCCCCAGACTCCTACCCCGCCAAGGTCCCCTGGCTGGAAGAACCCTGCAGGCCTGACCCTGGGCAGCTCCTCCTCCGGAAAACCTCTGCAGAGGGGACCCCACCAGAGCACGCGGGGCCCTCTGTTTTTCTCTGCTGGCCGGAGGCATGCCAACCAGCTCTGACGGTGTCTCCCGCCACTGCAGGCCCCCGGGAAAACTGTCTCACGGCCGGACCCTGGCTCCGCTTTCAGGGAGTGGCATTCCGACTCTAAGCTCCCTGAAGATAAGCACCAGGGTTGTTTTGCTCCTCTGCATCTTTGGGTTTCCAACACAAACATCTGAGCACCTCCCCCGTGTGTGTGTCAGCCACCAGCCTCAGGGACCAGTCCAGCCCAGCCCAGCCCGAAGGCCCTCCCAGCCCCTCTGCACAGGGCAGGCAGGCAGGAAGCCAGAAGGCCCCTAGGCATGGGCGGGCCAGAGAATTCCAGAAAGTGGTCAGCGCTACAATCACCCGAGAGAGCGGTGTCTTCGGCTTCCTGTGTAAGACCCCACTCCTCTGGATCACGGGGGCCCCTTCAGCCCACTCCAGGTCAGCAGGGGCAGCTTCACTGACGTTTTGAAAGGAAATTAAAACGTTCTGAATTACAAGTAAGAAGGTTTCCCTTCTCAGTCAGAAACCTTCCTTCACGAAAATTATTTTTTTCTTCCCTTGTCACACTTCACGGGGTGTTTTTAACCGTTTGAGTCCCAAGCAGCGCGACTGCGCTGCTGACAATACCCCCTGGGACTCAAACGGTTAAACAAGCAAAAATGACTGAGGCAGTAACTGGTGAAAGGCTCACACCCCCACGTTTAACCCACTAAGTGGTAAACGGGACCTTCACATCCGCTCACTTACCTAGCACAATGCAGTTTTTTCTTGTGACGCCAACTTTTAAGATCTAGTCTCTTAGCAACTTTCAAACACGCCACACGGGGTGGCGAAGCCCAGGCGCCTCGCTGTACATGACACCCCGGGACCTGCTTATCTCACGGCATTGCCTGTGTTTTTCCTCACGAGGTAGAAAGGTTTTACGTGCAGAGGTATCTAAGGAGAAAACGTCAGGACGCTTGGACAGAAGACCCATCTTGTACTGTTTCCACGACTTCTCATTCAAACTCTGTGGATTTTTCTTTGTTCTGCAGAGTTTTTTGTTTTGCTTCTTTTTTTTTTTTATTTAAAACAGAAATGTCATGAAATTCAAATTAAGGGACCTAAGTAGTTCCACCCAGCTCAAAAAGCTGGTCCTTGGCTTGGATGTCAGTCCTCTCTGGTGACTCTAGTCCCTGGCCTCCCCATGGACCCCGGGGCCAGCTAGGGCCTACGCCTGGCCATCCCCTGGCCATCTTGGCTGGTTACCTCGGCAGGTACCCGCATCTCTATCTCAGGTCCCCTGAGGGGAGAGTGATTGTCATCTTCATCGCCCTCCAAAGGCTTGCACTGAGCAGGTCCTCAGGGACCTCCTGCTAGGGGACTGTTCATGGATTCCCACCCACGGCCGTGGCCGCGCTGCCGGCTCGCACCCCTCGCCCCCTCACACCTTTGGCACCTCAGCCCCACCAGGCCAGACAGGAGCTAGGCGCGCAGCTGAGTCGAGCGCCTCTGTGCTAAACACATCTGCTCTCAAGCGGGACTGTATTCATCTCAGTTTGTTCGAGCGCTGGCCCCACGGTATCTCAGTTCCCGGGAAGCAGAACAAGAGTGAGGCATGAGGGGCATGATTCCAATCCAGAGTTCCTGGACAGAGATGCACGCGTTTTCTGTTCTGGATGTTTGAGAAACAGACGGCGAAGAGCAGTCTGCAGGAGCCACTGTCGTCTGCATCCGCACGTCTGCCCCATCTCACCTTCCTGCTCTCTCCGTCCCTCCATACCCACCCGTCTTCCTTGTCCCACCGCTTCCCCTCATTCCAAGTGGTGGTTGGTACTCCACGCACTTCATGGAGAGACCGGGCAGGGGCCCTGGTGAGAGCCGAGGAATGCTCAAAATCCTTAAGGCGGTATTTTCAACTCAACACCAAAGGGCCTTTCCTCATGGTGCCTCCCCTGCTGTCCCCAGCACCAAGTGGGGACAAGGGAAACTGATTTCCCAGAAGGCTGGCGCAGCCCCTGCTGGCCTATCGCAGCACGACTTCCTGGCTTTCCCCTGCACACACACACACAGACCTGTAGAGTGGGCCTCCCCACCCGGCCCTCAGGGAGCTGGTGCTCTCCATGGGCAGAGGCCTTCTCTCCCAGTCAGCAGCTTTCTGAGGCACTCAGAGGTCAGCAGTGGAAGACAGGTGGTGGGGTGAGAGAAGGCAGGGCCGGACCTACAGGGACGGAGGCTGACCACTGGCCCAGAGCGCTGGGCACCAGTGCCAGCACCGCTTCCAGGGGGCTCTCCCCTACTGGCGCGTCAGCCGCTCAGGGACAGGGACCTGCAGGGCAGTGCCTGGGAAGTGGCAGGAGCTTACAGAGGACCTGTTCCCCGGGTGACCGCGTGAACCAGGTGCAGGGCGAGAGGGACAGGCGTGCAGCTAGGGCGTCACAGCGTCAACATGTAAGGGGCTTTCTGATGACGATTAAGACAGGACAGGTGGCCCTTTCAACCAAGATCGACCTCAGCAGCCTGAACATGACACATGGAGAAGTGCCAGGACTCAAGACCACACGGGAAGGAAGACAGGGAGTAAACACACAATGCTTAAGACACATCTGAATGCACATGGGCATCTTTACATGCTCATGGTACCCAGACTTTTGTTCAAAGAGGCTCGTTTTTACAGCCAAATATCCACAACATCTCTCAAGCACCGGGCACTTCAGCAGCCCAGACAAAGATGGCTGGTCACACAGCCCCGGGCAGGAACAAAGATACCACCGTGGAGACGACAGCGTCCCAGCAGAAACTGGCTACTGTCCTTTAAGAGTCCATGGAGCCACTGCCAACCTTGCTCCAGGTGTGTCTAATAATAGGTTTTCCCTGAAAGATCTCTATACTTACTATCTCAGCCACGTCCCCAAAAAGATTTCTGTAGTCTACGTTCCTATTCCAATGCCAAGCTACCCTCTTGCTGACTTGGTCAGGGGAGAGAAAAACAAAAACCCCACCTCCTGAATGTCCGACCACTGGGTTTCTTTCTCCCTGTGGGAGCTCTGCAGAAGGGGCTCCTTCGGATGACCCCTGTCTGCTCCAGGTCCTCTGTCCTTCCCAAGGCAAAGCCTGCTGGGGAGTCCCTGGGGACAGCTTCGTCCTACTGATCTGCTCCCCCTCACTCTGCCTAAACCCGACACCCATCTCAAGGAGCCAGCCCCAAACCCGGAAAAGAGCAGCCGTAGCAATGAGGCACAAACAGAAACCTCCTCAGTTTGGGAAAGCCCGCTCTGTCCCAGTGCCTCCTCTCCTCACCTCACCACCCCTCTTGCCCAAAAATTACATTGTCACAGGCAAGATGTGGCAGCTTTCATCCCCACCCCCCTCCCCCACCACCACTAGCTGGAAACTGTAAAAAGTAGATGTGTATTTTTTTTAAAGAAGGAATTGACAAGCGGAGAAGAAAAGCCAGGCCGGGACTGTGCACCCTATACCTGTCAGATCTGGCCGGAGCTGCCTGCTCTCCCCCACCCTCCATCCACAGCCACGTGGGCTCTGTCTTGGTTAAGTGCAGATGTCCACGCCTCACCACATCCCTCCTCAACTGCAGCCTCTTTGAAAACGCCCAGCCCTGCAAGTGGGCAGACCGGGACTGCTCTGCTGTACCCATCAGAGTAGAGGGAGACACAGGATGGGGGGGTCAGCTGCAAGACCTGGTCCATACCAGCCACCCCCCCCACAACCCCGACCAGGTCACGCAGCCAGCAGGGGCACAGACTGCCCGGCTGCAGCCCGCGCAAGAGTGTGAGAGAGGCCGCCTGGCCACGAGGTCCACCGGAGCCCATGACGGGAAGGATCGCGTGGGGGTGGGGGCAGCCGGCCCATCAGCCCACGCTCACACTTCCCCGGGGCTACACCCCAAAGCCACCCGGACAAGTTCCAGGTGGGAGGAGGGGCTGGACCCTGGCTGCCCCGAGGCCTGGACCAAGAGCAGGAAGCCGAAACTGCAACCCAGCCCTGGAAGAGTCTGCCGGGAGCAGGCGCCGCGGAAACGCGGTTCCCCTGCTAGGCGCAGACAAAGGCTCGGTGCGCACGCGGTGGACGGTGGCGCCGAGCCCCACGCTCAGGGCTGAGGAGCCGCGCCCGGCCCGGCTGGCGCCCCAGTCACCGGCGCCCTGCGGCCCCGGTGGTCCCGCATCACCGGTCCTCACCTTGCTTGCCCTCCATCCACGACAAAGGC